>JAWQRP010005877.1:0-10248 GCA_033557875.1 Quadriops clusia
CTTTTGTGTTTTATTTTGTTTTTTATTTTGTGTTTTATTTTGTTTTTTTTTAGTTTGTGTTTTATTTTGTATTTTATTTTTTTTTATTTTGTGTTTTATTTTGCGTTTTATTTTATGTCTTTTATTTTGTGTTTTATTTTATGTCTTTTATTTTGTGTTTTATTTTATGTTTTTATTTTGTATTTTATTTTATGTCTTTTATTTTGCGTTTTATTTTATGTTTTTTATTTTGGGTTTTATTTTATGTTTTTTATTTTGTGTCTTATTTTGTTTTTTATTTTGTGTTTTGTTTTAAGTTTTTTATTTTGTGTTTTATTTTATGTCTTTTATTTTGTGTTTTATTTTATGTTTTTTATTTTGAATTTTATTTTGTGTTTTTTACTTTGGGTTTTATTTTATGATTTTATTTTTTGTTTTATTTTATGTTTTTTATTTTGTGTTTTATTTTATGTTTTTTCTTTTCTGTTTTATTTTATGTTTTTTCTTTTCTGTTTTATTTTATGTTTTCTATTTTGTGTTTTACTTTGTTTTTTAATGTTATGCCTTTTATTCTATGTTTCTTTATTCTATATTTTTTATTATGTATTTCTTTATTCTACATTTTTTCTTCTGTATTTCTTTACTATACATTTTTTATTCTATACGTTTTTATTCTACATTTTGTTCTAATTTTTTAATTGACATATTTCTTTATTCTACATGTTTCATTCTACATTTTTTATTCTATCCTTTTTAGTCTATATGTTTTTATTCTACATTTTGATCTAATGTTTTAATAGCTATATTTCTTTATTCTCCTCGGTTCATCCTACATTTTTCTTCTACATTCTTGTATTATCCTACTTTTTTATTAAGCAATTATTCTTTTTTAATTTGTAAAACTTGTATACAAAGTTTTGACGAACAGAACTATTTAAAAAGAATTTCAGAATACTTACTTTCTTATCCAACTCATTCCAGAGCGAAACGCCGAGATATTAGAGTGCAAGTAAACAAAAAATGTTTAAGTAAGGACATGTTGTAATTGCCCGTTGTTCCTATACGTACTCGTTAATAGATAAGTGCTGTAATTACATATTACTAAGCCTTGGAACACCTGCAATTTTTATTGCATGTACCTGTGTGTAAGTACACACTTTCGTAAACTTCTGACAAAAACCGAATTAGAAATTACTTTTCCGACTCTATTTCGTGAAGTCTCGCCATCATGAGTCAACAACAAGTGCTATGCACTTAATACATAAATCGTTCATATACTCACCTACATGATTATTTATATAAATAAATAAATAAATAAAGTTCGAGTCAATACGAGCGGGTAAATAGGTACTAAATACGTGGAACTGATAGGATTGTGTAAAATTTATGTATAGCCGTGTTGATAACGGTGTTTTTGGAGTAAAGTGCAATACGCACGGGTAATCAGGATCTTTGTATAGACACGCATTATCGAAATTAAATTATTTTTTTTAGTTTGAAATTTTGTTTTTTTGAATTTTGTTTTTTTTTAATTTTGTTTTTTTTTAAATTTTGTTTTTTTTAATTTTGTTTTTTTTAATTTTGTTTTTTTTGTTTAGTTTTCTTTTAATTTTGTTTTTTTGAATTTTGTTTTTTTTTAATTTTGTTTTTTTGAATTTTGTTTTTTTGAATTTTGTTTTTTTTAATTTTGTTTTTTTTAATTTTGTTTTTCTTTAATTTTGTTTTTCTTTAATTTCGATTTTTTTAAATTTTGTTTTTCTTTAATTTTGTTTTTCTTTAATTTCGTTTTTTTTTAAATTTTATCCGTTTTAAATTTTACATTTTTTTGCTGTTACATTTTTTTGCTTTTAAATTTTATGTTTTTAATATTAAGTCTGAAATGTTTCAAACGCAAAAGTATATTATTTTTTTTAATGTGTGGAAATAAGGAAAAAAACTCAAAAATGTCTTCAAGTTCATTTTTATTCAAAATGAATATTTTCTCATCTTTTCTTTTTAACAACGTTCGGTTGCGAAAAGGTAACTATTTACAAAAAAGCCTTAGAACGAAAATTTACAAAAAGGTCGCAATTTTCAACATTCATATTAAACATTTTTTTATTGATTTTTGTTCACAATGAACAAATTGTTTGCTGATTATGACATTTTGAAACATGTACGAAATTTAACAGGTAGAAAATAAAACATGCAGAAAATTTAACAAGTAGCAATTTAATATATTGAAAATTTAATATGTAACAATTTATAATGTAGCAATTTAATATGTAGCAATTTAATATGTAGCAAATTAATATGTAGCAATTTAATATATAGCAATTTAATATGTAGCAATTTAATATATAGCAATTTAATATGTAGCAATTTAATATTTAGCAATTTAATATGTAGCAATTTAATATGTAGCAATTTAATATGTATCAATTTAATATTTAGCAATTTAACATGTAGCAATTTAACATGTAGCAATTTAACATGTAGCAATTTAACATGTAGCAATTTAACATGTAGAAAATTTTGAAAGATGTAGAAAATTGCGACGGCCAACTTATAAACCTATTAGTGTTTTGTAATATTTACATTATAAAAATAGACTAATCAAAAATCACAGAATAAAAGTCACTAAATAAAACTTACTATAGTAGTGTACATAGAACCCAATTGAAAGTCTCCTACAAAGTAATAGGGGTATACCTAAATAGGCTTAAGAATTCATCTTCAATGTTCGCGTCTGTGTACAAATTTTACATACAATAGTCATTACAAACTTAAGAGACAGAAACATAAATTCGCAATATAAAGAAAAACAATTAAATAAAATATTATAATACAATCATAACAATTGCAACATAAACAGGTACGTATCACTAAATTCACTCATCATGTTCACTTCACTCTTATGTACACAACATAAGTTACAAGTCATAAATTATGCATATTCGTATTAATAGTAATAATAAAAGTTTAATCAGTCGAATAAGTGTAGTTGGTACCCATGTTGCATGTGCGGCATCGGGTATAAACACCGCGAGCCGCATTCGGTACTGATACTAATCATTAATAAACATTAATACATATTAATAATTAATAAAAATTACTAATAAAAAATTATTAATAATAATAAAAATTATTAATATTAATAAAAATTAATAATAATAATAAAAATTATTAACAATAATAATAATTATTAATTATTATTATTATTATTTTCATTATTATTATTTTTTTATTATTAATATTAAAGTGTTCGTAGAAAAGATTGGAAATAAGAAAAAATGCCCAGAAAGTGGTCCGCCCACCGAGATGTCCTCTTTTTTTTTTGGTATTTTCTTGTCTGAAGTTTTTTCGAAAATGATGCACGGGTGATTTGGAATGGAGATGATTTAGTGATGGTTTCTTTCTAATATGATAAAACGATGATCTTCTAACACTAATGATTCTGTTTATATTACATTATCTTCCTATTAACAGGTGAGCGGCCTTCCGTCTGAGGGTGACAGTTTTTCGGGCGTCTGTAACAAAAAAAAAAATTCGTTAATTTTGCTCATAATTTTGTTTATTTGTTTGATTGTTTATTTGTTTTATTGTTTATTCGTTTGATTGTATATTTGTTTGATTGTTTATTTGTTTGATTGTTTACTTGTTTGATTGTTTATTTGTTTGATTGTTTATTTGTTTGATTGTTTATTTGTTTGATTGTTTATTTGTTTAATTCTTCATTTGTTTAATTGTTTATTTGTTTATTTGTTTGATTGTTTATTAGTTTGACTGCTTATTTGTTTGACTGTTTATTTATTTAATTATTTTTTTTATTTTAGGTTTATTTATTTTTTTAAAAATTTATTTACAACAAAATGCAAGCCAGAGATAAAGAACTAAATCAAGTTGAAATTTTACGTCGAAAGCGGTTCTGGAAGATCGTGAGCACTTCATTTAAATTGGAAATGGTTGCACGTGTTCACTAGTTGAAATGATAGAATGGTCACGGAGTGGATTTTAAAATGCCTACCAATTTCTAGCGAACAATCACATCGTTTGCGGCTAAAAATAAACGCGAAATTATTCTGGGAAGTACATAATGTAAATGGCAATTTATGCCGAACCGACAACAAATTGCAAATAATTTTATACTTATTGCAAACACTTTTATACATATTGTAAATACTTTTATACATATTGCAAATACTTTTATACATATTGCAAATACTCTGGGCATACTGAAGGAAATTGGAAACTGTGACGAAAGTAAGGAATTGTGAGTAAACTTGAAAGTGGTAACCGCAGTGAATAAACAAAATAAAATAAAAAGTAAAATAAAATAAGAAGTAAAATAAAATAAAAAAGAAGTAAAATAAAATTAGAAGTAAAATAAAATAAAATAAGAAGTAAAATAAAATAAAATAAGAAGTAAAATAAAATAAAAAAGAAGTAAAATAAAATTAGAAGTAAAATAAAATAAAATAAGAAGTAAAATAAAATAAAATAAACAATAAAATAAAACAAGTAATAAGTAAGACGAGGCGATGGTTTGCGACAAAGTGTCCATTCTTCGTCAATTGATAATTTAACAAACATGATGAATGAATGACGATCAAACTGATTGTGCGAGCCAGATGGCGAGACTTCTACGACACATACAGAGTGAGTGGTTTGAACACGTGTTCCCTATAACATTATAATACAACATGGAGTATTATGGGAGCATTATAGGTAGTATTGCAGATGCGAAGGGACCGTTATGCTATTAGTATGTACTTTTTGAGCCCCTGTGTGTCCAGGTGGGCAATCCGGATATCTTCCTTCTTTGGGGATTCGAGTAAGAGAGAGGAAGAAGAAGGAAAAGGGGGCTCTATTGTTGCGAAAGTCGGGAAGGAGATGGCGAGACTTACGAGCTTATAGTTTATCAGGTCTTTGCTTTAAAGAAAGGCTCAATTTGCGGCGGTGGCCTCAAAACAATGGCGTGTAAATTAGTTTTGAACACCTGCGAGCCAACAATGGCGAAACGCGTTTGTGCAACAAATAAATTATTTTTGTCGCCACCGCGAAGAATGGTGTTTGTTTTCGGTTGGGAGTTAAAACAAGGAATCAAAATGGAATTTGTTGTAGAACAAAAATATTATGAATAGCAAAGAGGGCAATAAACAATCTATAATCTATAGGTACACAGTATATAATCAATGATTGTATACTATGTATGTATGTATGTATGTATGTATGTAAAATTAATAACAAATAAAATGTCTAGCCAA
Source organism: Quadriops clusia (assembly GCA_033557875.1). Classification (NCBI taxonomy): domain Eukaryota; kingdom Metazoa; phylum Arthropoda; class Insecta; order Coleoptera; family Hydrophilidae; genus Quadriops; species Quadriops clusia. Next base: position 5,226 of record JAWQRP010005877.1, read on the forward strand.
TTAAATGATAGTCTAATCATTTTTGGGCTAGCCCGTTTTAGTTTCGTTAGATTTTAACGAATGAAATGTTTAAGTAAAGAACTGTTTAAATAAAATTTTTTGACTATCATTTTTGTTGATAATGCTCTATTTTCGGCTTGCATTTTCTAGTTCACTTATTATAGAATTACTTTAGTGTTGAGTTATAAATCTATCAAGTTATCATACGATTGAGTTATAAAACCATTAACTAACATAAAATTATTGCATTAAAAAACTATTGAGTTAATAAACTATTGAATTAAAAAACTATTGAGTTAAAAAACTATTGAGTTAAAAAACTATTGAGTTAAAAAACTATTAAGTTAAAAACTTTTGAGTTCAAAAACTATTGAGTTATAACACTATGGAGTTTAAAAACTATTGAGTTATAAAACTATGGAGTTTTAAAACTATTGAGGTTTAAAACAATCGAGTTTTAAAACTATTGAGTTTTAAAACTACAGAGTTTTAAAACTATTGAGTTTTAAAACTACAGAGTTTTAAAACTACAGAGTTTTAAAACTACAGAGTTTTAAAACTACAGAGTTTTAGAACTACAGAGTTTTAAAACTATTGAGTTATAAAACAATAGAGTTACAGTATTATTGAGTTATAAAACAATAGAGATACAGAATTATTGAGCTACATTATTATAGAGCGAAGATAAAAATTGTGTTTTTTTTCAGGAATTATTAAAAATGTTCTCACGAACTTACCGTGACTGGAATGGCGGCTTCGCAAGGTGCAAGGATGGTATTAGGGTTGGGCCTAACCCCTAAGGGCTGCCGGGGGCTCACAGCCGCCTGGGACTTCTTCTGGCTAAGGGCTGCAGCGGCATCGAAGTCGCTGACGGCGGGGTGAGTATCCAAAGCATTTTGTAAATCACAGATATACTGGATCACGTGGTGGATGACCTCTAGCTTGGACAGCTTCCTATCCTTGGGCATGAAAGGCACCAAGTCCTTCAACTTGCTGAGATACATTTGGATCTCCTCGTTCTCCACGTCCTTCCTGCTCTTAGACACTCGCCCGGAGGCAACACTTTTCTCGGAGCACATCACACCGACCTGAGCTTTCATTTCGGATTAGGGTGGTTTAACTTAACGTTTGGGCTAGGTTCGAACGAGACCGTGTAAACACTGGCGACGTAAACACACTGAATCACTCACGTGGGGCGACGTTAGCACACGAAGCGTTAGCGTGGAAATGATGCGCATTGGGAGGGAGGTGCTTTTAAATCCATAGGCTCCCGGCTTGGGGAGGGGGCACGCCCAATAATGTGGTCGGTGGAAGGGCGGCCTTACCTCCTACTCGCGCTGCTAAGGATAATTCACACAGGACAATGCTGTGATTTTGTTTCTCACGTCGCGTTTGTTTCCTTGGTGTCATTTGTTTCCCTCGTTTCATTTGTTTCCCTTACTTTATTTGTTTCCCTCATTTCAGTTATTTCTCTCGTTTCAGTTGTTTCTCTCGTTTCAGTTGTTTCTCTCGTTTCAGTTGTTTCTCTCGTTTCAGTTGTTTCTCTCCTTTCAGTTGTTTCTCTCGTTTCAGTTATTTCTCTCGTTTCAGTTGTTTCTCTCCTTTCAGTTGTTTCTCTCGTTTCAGTTGTTTCACTCGTTTCAGTTGTTTCTCTCGTTTCAGTTATTTCTCTAGTTTCAGTTGTTTCTCTCGTTTCAGTTGTTTCTCTCGTTTCAGTTGTTTCTTTCGTTTCAGTTGTTTCCCTCTTTTCATTTGTTTTATTATTTTTACACCAAATATCAATTTTTTTAGTTAAAATGCTCGGTTGCGTTTTCTCATGTTAATATCTATATGTATACGTATCTTTGTTAATAAAAAAGCAACAGCGGACAGTTAGACCTGCCAATCTAGCAGGCGCCGACTGTTAGCGTTTCCTGATGAATTTGAGACATGCAATTTATTTTAATTGATCGGGAGATTGAGCGTATTACTCTGATATGGTACAGAGCCGTTTCAATGCAATACGCCGCAGTAATTTATCACCTGTACTGTTTCAATTACTGTTGCCATTATGTACAGTGTGTGAAATTTATATTTCTCACAGCGGGGCGGTGCGATGGTATGTGCATCATCAGGTGCGTGCAATCTGGGAGAATATTAGTCGTTTCTTTTAAAAAATAAACAAATAAACAAATAAAAAAAAATAAAAAAAAATTTTTAAAAGAAAGTTTAAAAAAATTAAAAAAAAAATAACCTTGTCGTCATCTCCAGCAACAAGGCTTGTTGATGTTCAAATCGGACGTCAACTCACACAAACCGATTTTTTGGTGTCAGTATTTTTTAATGAAAACGAACTCTTTCGGCGATAATCTTCATGCTCTGCTTGAGCGTCGGCGCCACGTTATCTCCCCGACCTTTGACTCCAGAATCCATCTGCATAAATCGGCCGCCTTGATGCTAACGTCCAGCTACTATACAGGCATACCTCGCTTAGTACGGATGTAGTTAGTAATAGTAGTAATAGTAGTACTAGTAGTAGTAGTAGTACTACTAGTAGTAGTTCTCTATAGTGCGGAGGGTGCACTTTCGAAACTTCTAGATTTCCTCCATTTACTAATTTATTGTACATACCATGCATGTGCTGAACTCTAGATCAGTGCTTTGTTAGATTATAATGAGTGGGACAAAAAGGTACGGAATTGGTACCTTTAGATGATACATTTCTCATTATTCACAAACACGAAGATGGTGCAAATTTCACAATAATCGCTTGGTGTACTAGTAGTAGTAGTAAATCCATTACTGATTCATTTACAAGTCAAATTGTAAAAAACGTTAGCAAGCATAGCGAATTGGTAAGAACCGTTGTTGTAACAAATATGTATTTTAAAGTTTTATTATTATACCAAAAAATATTTATTATTATACCAAAAAAATATTTATTATTATACTAAAAAAATATTTATTATTATACTAAAAAAGATGCTAATAAATTACTCAAAAATTCGAAAAACTATGAAATAAAAATAATAAGATGTATATTTTGTAGAATTAATTATTGGAGCATCTGTCTTGCTCGCTTCGCTCGCAAGCGCTCGCGCCTTCGGCGCTCGCTTTTAATACAGTAAACTGGAGTGAGATAATTAAAGAAACTCTTTATTACGAAATTATTTTAAATTAAAATTATTTAAATTATAATTATTTTTAACATTTATTATTATGCCAAAAAAAGACACTAATAAATTACCCATAAATTCGAAAAACTATGAAATGAAAATAATAAAATGTTTATTTTGTACAATTAATTATTAGGGCATCTGTCTTGCTCGCTTCGCTCGCAAGCGCTCGCGCCTTCGGCGCTCGCTTTTAATACAGTAAACTGGAGTGAGATAATTACAGAAACTCTTTATTACGAAATTATTTTAAATTAAAATTATTTTAAATTTAAATTATTTAAATTATAATTATTTTTAACATTTATTATTATTATTCCAAAAAAAGACACTAATAAATTACCCATAAATTCCAAAAACTAGGAAACAAAAAATAATAAAATGTATATTTTGTACAATTAATTTCTGGTGAATCTGTCTTGCTCGTTTCGCTCGCAAGCGCTCGCGCCTTCGGCTCTCGTTTTTAATACAGTAAACTGGAGTGAGATAATAAAAGAAACTTTATTACGAAATTATTTTAAATTGACATTATTTTAAATTAACATTATGTTCAATTAACATTTTTTTAATCAAAATTAAAGCAAGCCTTTCTTTGACACCCTTCTATAGGGTAACAAAGAAAATACGAACACATCTACTGCTAGTCGTGATTGGTTTTACAGGTATAAAAAGGGAAATGGATTCCACAGTGTTCTGACTTTTACAGTAAAACCGAAAATACATAATGTAAATCAGCCCTTTTGTAATTTCTATTTAAAAATATTGCCATTATGTTTTCTTTATTCACTACATTCCATTTTGCAAATAGTGCGGCGTTTTGGCCGGACACTTACCCGCACTAATCGAGGTATGCCTGTATAGCTTATTGACCAAGTTTCATTCATGAGCTTAATACAGTAAACTGGAGCTCCTTTCAATGTTTCAAATGGCAAAGGACGCCTTTGATACCATCGCAGGAAGCGTTTTCTTGTACAAAAGGTTTGTGGAAACCATGAAATTTCAATTACTTCATTATTAACAATACAATGCTACATACAATAGCACACATGCGTACTTTCTTATGTTTTAATTTACCTTAACCTTGGGGTACAGTTTTCGTTTTCTTTTTCATTTGATAGGTATATTATAGATTTACTATACATTTGGAGAAAATAGTAAATAGTAAAAATAGTAAAAACTGCCATTAAAGTAACAAGGACAAAAACACATAGTAACTACACTAAGTATGCTTCAGTGTACATACATACATACAAAAAACAGCAATAAAACGAAGGAAAATAATCTTAAAGTAATAAATTAAGCGAACGTAAAAAGCCGACACGACTGATTATAAAGTTATCGCCTCGGTTTTATGGGGTCAAAATAGCAGATTAATCAAGGGGTGCATTTTGTCGCTTGTTTGAACAGGGATGAAATTCGATAGGGTCCCTGGCATTAGTGTCAGCTCGCTCGACGCGACTCAGCAATAAACATTTTGATGTATGGGCGGCGGCTTAAATTGTACTTTATTATTTAATTACGTCCATTGGAAATTTAATATGTATACATTAAATCGTGATTTTTGTCGAGTAAAATGTTGTTCAAACCCAACTAAGTTAAATTTGACACCCTTTATTGTTTTTTTTGTACTCTCTCTTAAATTATCATATTATACTAGTTAATGCCCGTGAAAAATCACGGGTAGCCATGTACACATATATTTGTTACCATGTACACGTATACTTATTTTCATGTTCACATGTACATCTGATCATGTACACGTGTACATATTACCATATACACATACATTTTATCCTACATATATATTTAATCTTATAATTTCGACATATACATATTATCATGTTCACTAAAAATTTATGCAGCAGTAATGT
>JAWQRP010005878.1:0-10247 GCA_033557875.1 Quadriops clusia
TTTCTTTGACGTGACTTTGCCTACGAATTCTGGGATACTACGGAAACAACGAAAAAGGGTTCCTACCAAATACTAGACGATCACAGGTAATTTTGGCCAAATAGAGTTACGGGTTGATTTGAATTTCCCGCCGTTTCCGTTTTCGGAATGTTTCAATAAGTGTCTCTTTTGAGCACAACAGCGAGGTATCCCCTCATCAGTCACAGTACATACATATTTTTGCTATTTTTATTTATATGAAAAGTAGGTATGTATGTACATGTTTTATTTAAAATTCTAGTTACATTAAAAAACAAAAATCAGTCTTTTTTAAAGAAGTCAGTAATTTTTATTTGTTTCGCCAGTTCGGATTACTGGAGTGTTCGGAGTACCGAAGTTCGGACTACCGAGATTACACTGTACTATAATAAATCTCGAGTAACCGTCGAATATTTACTTAAATTCTTTTGAGAAAGTTCACATTTAACAAACTAATCCTAAAATAAATATAAATTGAACTGAGATATTTTTTAAGGAATGGCCATTTAATAATGCATCAAATTAACAAGCTAGCATTTATTATTTGTAAATTTTCCTTAAATTAGTTGAGATTTCCCTTCAAGCCAGCCGATAATTGTGGAATATGTAGCATATTTTTCAAATTAATGTAACGGGATGAAAAATACAAAAAACTTATTAATTTACCCAAGTAACACAGGACATCCCTCGTATGTCTTTTGTTGAACATTTTATATGCCGGACGTCCCATGTATATCTAAGGGACAACGGAGGATGTCCTGTGTTACTAGGGTATGCTTGAGCGGATGTCTGAAATGCTCCGAAATTTTACCCCTAAAGGTAAGTGTCCATTTGAGACAAAATAGTCTCGAGAGTAGTCATGAGACTGGACTCACAAATGGATAAGGGCCTGAGAGCAGTGTCAGGGACAAGTCCATACAGGTCTCCGAGAGAGCACCGATCACAAGTGGACATGTTAATTCCTGCTCGCGAGACTCAGTCTCCAGTTTTCTGACCATGTTTGAAGATTTTTCTGCTGTCGGAGACTTGACGTGAATTCTGTGTTCAAATTGCATTGCAGATGCTCCTAATTCATTTCGTCGCCCAACACTCCCTTTTTCTCATCGTGCTTTATTTTAATGCTTATAGCTTGACTATTTTAACCAATACTGCCGAAACCCTCAGCTTTCGATCATTAAATAAGGTTATATTCAAGTTTTACGTATATTAATGGGTTGTAAGGTTTAAAGGCATTAACATACAAAAAGCTTTAATACAAGTAAACAAAGTAAACAGACCATAAAACGAAACAAGTTGTCAAAAATGGAGAGAAACTTTGAATGTTAAAAAAAAGAACATGATGAATGCAGTGGTAAATACCCACAGATCTCGCTTGTTTAGTTTTATGCCTGTACAAATGATTTATCTCAAGGTATCTATATTTATGGACGGAATGATTTCGTCATTACAGGACTCTCAAGTGGAAATGAAATATTCCTGGTCTCGAGACTGCAGTGAATGTCGAGTCTCAGGGTGCTGTCGCGAGAGCAAAAGAGATCTCAAATGGATAACACCCTGAGCCTTGTCTCGAGACTTTCTGTCGAGATTTTCTCTCAGCTGGACACTTTCCTTAAGATTACCTATTACCTATTGCTATAACAATTATTTCTTTAAGATTAAGAAAAGTTCACAATTTTATTAATTACCTTAATTTACACATAGTGCATAAGTAGGTTATGCAATAAAGCAGGGGCGGATCTAGGTGGTCATCTTGGGGGGGGCGATTGTAAGTAAGAGACAATGACGTCATCAACACAGAAGCTAAAGGTGGTCTTAAGAAATGCGTTTTCGAAACGTAAGGGGGGGGCGATCGCCCCTCCTTAGGACCGCCACTGATAAAGTAGAGTAACATTTGACATTTCTAAAGATGCAATGAAAGAAGAACTTAGCTGGCTTTGAGCCAATCAAAAGGCTACATGGAAATGACAAAAAAGAGCAACAATACCAGTCATGTTTACATTATTGACAATTCCCTAAATTTATTTATTTCTTTAATTATTTTATGACAAATTCGTTTAAAAATGAAATAAAAACCAACATTGTAACTGTCCATGAATTTATGACCAACTGCTTTTCTGACATCTACTAGTTCACTAGGTAAGCAATAGTTTCATATGTAATTCTATTTACAAAAAATCATATTTGTGTACGTACTGTTTCAACATTGTTGGTATTTAATATAGAGTTTTTCAAATAAATTGGATAATATTTATATATGAACGCACAATAGATGACAAACCAAAGGACGCCACCAGTATGTTGTTTGGTTACTTTAGGTGTAGGTTCGATAAATAAAATTTATATTAAAACTTTATTGCTTTTTGACCTATTATTTATATTATTAAATACTGATAGTAATGGGCGTAAGGTCTAATAAATTTATATTTAAATATTTATCTCAACATTTCGCTATTAAGTAATAACATCTTTAGGAGATAATTACTTATAATCTAGTATTAATATAATATGAAATTTCTTACCTGACAAATAAAATCATGTAAGAAATTTCATATTATATTAATACTAGATTATAACTAATTATCTCCTGAAGATGTTATTACTTAATAGCGAAACGTTTAGTTAATATTTAAATATATATTTATTAGACCTTACGCCCATTACTATCAATATTTAATAAATAAAATTTAGTTAGTTATGTTAAATACACATTATATACCTAGATAAACCTCAGAAATGTTTAGTGTTACTTGTACGGTCATTAATTTTATATTCTTCATTACATTTTCGTAATAATAATGCTTAAGTTGCTTTATTTGTTTATACTTATAAAGCATAAGCAATATTTATTTTAGGTAAATAGCTTTCACATACGAAAACGCTTTGGTTAATAACTTTAATACCATTGAATATTCAATGATAATACCACAGATATCTGTGATAATACTCATTTATATTTAAAGACCGCCTGCCTAGAATTTTTAATTTAACTTGCAATGTATTACTTGTCTAAATAGAACACAGACAGATGGCATCTATCTAATTAAAAGGTAGTTAAATAAAAATTAAATGATTGGATGCTTGAAAGACATTCAAACCTAGGTAAAAGTGCATAAATGTGGTAAAAGCTATTTGCTGAAATGACTATTTACCTATAACATACATACTCTTTTCTAACATGTAGGTATATAATACTTCTTAAAAAACAAATTTCACTGTTTAAAACTACGTGACAAATTGAATTTTTTTAAAACACAAAAATAAGCCACACATCATTTTCTAACTCACGCAAGATATTTAATAAAGTTTATCAATTTTTTTGTAATGTAGTTAAAGCAGATCAAATTGTCTTTCTTATTTACATAGTGTAGCACATTTCAGAAAATATTTCTTTGTAACAATTTTTTTATTGCTTATTTAATGTCATTCTTTTTTAAATACTGATACCGCACCACACATTTATTATTATTATTAAAATATTAAATAAAAAAACCTTAAATATCTAATATTAATGATATAAAAATAATAAAATATTAAAACAATAAATAAAAACAAACTTGTAAAACACATACCTGAACTATCCTTCTTAGGCTTAGGCATCCCTTGAGCTCCTCCGGAAGGCTTGTTCGTGCGCATGCTGAATCGTCCGCTGTCCGTCCGCGAAAATACTTGCGACTTATTAGCACTCTTCAGGTTGAGTCCTTTTGGCACTACTTTCGTTTCGGGTTTCGGCGCCGGTGCGTTTTTGTTCCGCGTAATGTTCTGTAAATATCGGCTTTGCACTTCATTCGTTTTCGTAGGTTTTCGATCGACTGATATTGCACGTTCTGTTCGTTCCGCCGGCTGGAATTTCCTGCGCATTTCGGGGGTGTTGGGGCACTTTAGCGGTTGCGGAGGTGGTGGGTCGTCTAAACGAGCTCGTCTGAGGCTGAATGCGCGGTTGTATCTGGTGTTGGTTATGTCTTTTTTCTTGAATAGATTTTTTTCGAAATCTTCCTCGGAACTGGATTCGGTGTCTCCAAATTGGTTCCTATCGATTTTGGGGTGGTCGGTCAGGCTCGGCCGGCGGTATTCGATTAAGTTTGGCTTGATGCTGGCCGTTGAGGCGGAGCGTTGGATTGAGCTGTTTCTTGTCATGTTGGGTGAGTTGCGGATGTTGCTCTCTTTTTGTACGTTTGAGCATTTTGTTTGAGTGTTGATTTGGTTTTTGGTTGAGAAGCTGCTGGAACGGCGTATTGGGCTGTTGTTGGGGGAGTTCTGGATTTTGTGGACCTTTTGGTATTGATTAAACATGTTGGCTGTTTGATCAATAAGGAGGTTCTTGTTTTTGAAGTGCTCCAGTTTGTTGGATTTGAGGCTGCGATCGTCGAAAGAGTTGTGCCTTACGTGCGTCGGTTTTTGCTTTATGAGATTCCTTGTGTCATTGTTTAGGAACTTTGGGTTGTCGAAGTCGTGTTCGTTATCGCTATCTAAAGAGAGGCGTTGTTGGAGGGAGTTGATGTAATTTTGTGTTGGTTTTAGGTACGATTCGGTCTCCAGGCTGCTGTCGGAGAGATCGACATTGAGGGAGCAGTTGCTGTTGCGGCTGCGAGGGCGACTCGTGTGGATCGGCGAAGGAATTTTCGTAGGAGAGCATTTTCCACCCCCGACAGTTGGCGGTAAGTTTGTTATTTTCCCGATGGTCATTTTTCCAAGAACAGCGGTTTCTTCCAAGTTGTTTTGATTGTTGATTTCGTTGTTTTTCCCCGACGGAATGCTTTCACCCACATGCACTAAATTCGTGGTTAAATTTGGCCTATTCTGCCGGTTGTAAGTTATGGTCGTGTGCACAAAGTTATCTCCGGAACTGTTGTTGTCCATATAGGCTTCTACCTGGATTTCAGACTTTGTAAGGCTTAGTTTCCGCACATGAGTCCGGTCTTTGTCGTTCTTCGGCCGGAACGCCCCACTAGACGTTACGGAAATCACACTGCCTTGATCGGCAGTTTGTTCTAATCCATTTCCCAGCTTCGCTTTCGCGCTGGGCATCATAATTTTGGTGAAGGTTTTTTGATCTTCGGATTGCTCGTTTTCCAGTGATTTTTTCTGCTGCTCTTCGGAAGAGAGGGTTTGAGTGATGGACAAGTTTTGAGTTGGCGAGAGGATCGGAGAGAGCATTTTCGCTTTTTGTTCGTAATTTTGGGCTGCCCGGTGGGCATGAGAAGGTTTTTGCACGAGGGCCTGTTGTTTTATGGATGTTGGAGATTGCACGAATGGTGGCTGAAGATTTTGCGGAGATTGCGGGTTTCGTTGAGATTGTACGTTTTGTTTTGGTTGCATAGTTTGCGACTGTTGCAGGTTTTGCAACTGTTGCAGGTTTTGCGACTGCTGCAGGTTTTGCGACTGCTGCAAGTTTTGCAACTGCTGCAAGTTTTGCAACTGCTGCAAGTTTTGTGACTGCTGCAAGTTTTGTGACTGCTGTAATTTTTGCGGCTGTTGCACTTTTTGTGACTGCTGGACATTTTGGGACTGTTGGACATTTTGCAACAGTTGCAAATTTTGCAGCTGTTGTAAGTGTTGTAGTTCTTGTGACTGGTGAAAGCTTTGTGACTGTTGAAGGTTTTGTGACTGTTGAAAGTTTTGTGACTGTTGAAGGTTTTGTGACTGTTGAAAGTTTTGTGACTGTTGAAGATTTTGTGACTGTTGAAGGTTTTGTGACTGTTGAAAGTTTTGTGACTGTTGATAGTTTTGTGACTGTTGAAGTTTTTGTGTCTTTTGAAAGTTTTGGGTATTTTGAAAGTTTTGTGGTGGTTGAAAGTTTTGTGACTGAATGATTTGAGCCTGTTGATAGTTTTGTGTTGTCTGAATGTTTGGTGACTGTTGAAAGTTTTGAGAAGTTTGTAAATTTTGAGAAGTTTGTAAGTTATGTGGATTATATCCAGGTTGTCCGCTATATGCAGATTGAGAAAGACTTATACTTTGCAAGGAATGCAAGTCTTCCAACGAATGAAGACTATCCATGGACTGTAAGTTGTCCAGGTCTGGATCCAGAGAATTCGGACTGGGCATATCACAAACCTTTAACTGCTGCACTTTTTGCACTATCGGAAAATCTAAGTCCATTTTGGTAAAGTTTTCCCGGACACTCGTTAAACTCTGGATGTACTCCTCGGTTTTCTTTAGCACGGAAACCTGTTCAATATTAAATTTGCGGTCGATGCTCATCCGGGCCTTTTGTTCCTCCGAATAGTTGTCGGCATCTAATGTATAAGTCCCCGCGTCACTGACACTATCCGATTTGTCGAAATCAAAGTCTGCGCCATCGACAAACTGTTCCTCGGGTTCGAAACTACGGGTTTCACACTCGGGACTAGAATATTGCCGGAGAATTTTCGTTTTCATTGAATTGGATGAATTTGAATTTAGTGAATTGGGATTGACAGAATTTGGATTGAATGAATTGGGATTGACGGAATTTGGATTGAATGAATTGGGATTGACGGAATTTAGATTGAATGAATTGGGATTGACAGAATTTGGATTGAATGAATTGGGATTGACGGAATTTGGATTGAATGAATTGGGATTGATGGAATTTGGGTTGAATGAATTGGGACTGGCTGGATTTATATTGAATGAATTGGGATTGACTGAATTTGGATTAAATGAATTGGAATTGGTGGAATTTGGATTGAATGAATTGGGATTGACTGAATTTATATTGAATGAATTGGGATTGAAAGAATTGGAATCGATTGAATTAGGATTGAATGAATTTGGATTCATAGAATTCATATTAATTTGTTTTACACTGCTTGGGCTAGATCTGCCTTGCACATTTGAATGTCCTTGTAAACTATCAGACAAATTCGAATTTCCGAAAACGCTTGAATTCATTTGGCCTTGTATAACAGGGCTTGTTGTCTGTCCATGTGAGTTAGGGCTTGTTCTTTGAAACGTGGGACTTGTTGTTCGTTGAAACATAGGGCTCATTTTGTTTAAAGTTGTCCTCCCTTGGGATTTTGAGGCGATAGGGCGAGATTGCAGGCTGGGGCTGAAAGGGCTGATTAAATCCAATTCCGGGCTGGAGATGTCCTTTAGTTCCACCTCGGGGCTTGATATGCTGGGTAAGCTAGTGTTCGGATACGAATGCGTCATTTTGTCGGAATTCTTGTTCTTAAGAGGAAGTGTAAGGTTGTCCCTTAATCCCCTCGGGTTCGCAGATTGCACCCGTGTTCTTTCTATTTTTTCATCGGACGAATGGTAACCCTCTGATTGAAAACTGGCTTTTCTCGGTAAGTTTCCGGTTAATGGGTGCTTCTTAACGTTCGTTGGGGTGGTAGCCGGGCCGTCTTCGAGCTTGGACATCGACTGGCCCCTTCGGTGCCGTTTCTGGTACTTCTCTACCATGGATTTGTGCCGCTGAAAGTCGACTTTCCCACCCCCGAAGTCTACGGTGAAAGCCATGGGCTTGGGGGACTCGGGGACCTTAACGTCGTCCTCCTTGGGGGACACTTTCTCGTCTTGCACATCCATGACTCAACTCTCAGTTATTTGCAAATGTGGAACCTAAAAATACAAACAAAGTTGGCCATGGTCTTTGGTTAATCCTAGTTCAATTGTTTAAAAGCAATTGTTACCGTGAAAAGCGTCGGTGCCCATCAAACAGTTGCACATCGTCCAGAACACTTTGCACTAGAACGAAGAGGACAAGGGTCCCTTTGACAGTTTACATTTTTCACAGCTGTACGAGGTGCGGACGCGATGGTAAATGAACGTGAATTGGTGCTGCGTTCACACGAGGCCTCGAGCGACTGAGGCGGACTGGCTTCAAATCGCTTGCTGTGCTTGAAATAATCTAGTGAATGTCACGGTAAATGCTGTGGTAAATGAAAATGAAATACTTTTATTATTGGTTGGGAGATTTACATATTAAAAAAAAAAGTTTTTTTTTGTGGTCGCTAGTGTATAAAATAATATTTGTCAAATGTGTTTCGTTTTTGATTATTTTTTGCATTAATATGTGATGTGATTTAATATGATATTTAATAAGTGTTAGATTAGATATTGTAAAATTGATTTATCTATCACTATTTTTTTTTGTTAATATTTACTACTACCATTATGTTTTATCGTCATTGATATTATTTTGATTATTATTATTAATTCTATATTCACTGTGATTACTTTAAATATATTTTTTATTTTTATTTATTTTTGAATAGGCAATACCAACGATGATTTTCAATGCTATTTTTACGATGATATTAATACTTTGTATTAAATTTGATATAATTAATTGTTATTATAATAGAATAACTATTACTCCTTTGAGGAGTTATTCCTCCCAAGACCATCTTTACTACATGTAATTTAATTAAATTATTAAAAGTGAATAAGGAACGTAAATTATTTTTTACCTACCGCATTTACATTCTTCCCATTATTATTATGTAGCAAAGAGCATTAATAATGTAAGTGTAGGAATAATGCATAATAACAGAATTTTAATAGGATTTTTCATGCAAATTAAGTCTACCACACACGAAACCGCATTAAAATAAATAATAAACCAGCTCATCAGCGCCTGAGATTTGAATTAATAAATTAAGAGGTTTATTACGTTGTTTTATGAATCTAGGAGTAGTTTAAGATTTATTTTTTTGCTATTGTTATCATCTATTATTGTTGTTTTTATCTGTTATATTGATCAATTATTATTACTAACATATATTATTATTATCATTATTGATATTATTATTATTATTATTATTATCATTATTGTTATTATTATTATTATCATTATTATTAAAAATCATTATTATCTATTAATATTATCTGTTATTATTCTCTCTTCCTACGATTACACTAAATACACGATGCGCTCTCTGAACTAAGCACTGTCATATTGCGTACATGCGTTATTGTTGGTTATTGTTTAGCTAAAACGAAATAAAAAAAACAGTAATGTGTATAGTTAAATGCGATTAACGCAATACATTACTACTTATATTATGAGTGTGTTTTGCAATTACTGCAATTCTCTTCCGTTTTCTTTTTTATACGGTACTACATAACAAAATGTAATAATTTAAGCTTAATAATGTGCAAGACTGCGAACATAAAAAAAACTCGTTCTTTGTTTAGGTTTTACTCAGGTTGGTTTTACTGCAAGTAAAAGTTTAAACGACACTCCTTAACACTCGGTTTCATGTTAAACATCGGTTAAAATTTTCTTTCGTAATTATCAGAATAATTATAATTCATTTTGTTTAATAATTATTAAATTAAAATAATGAAATTATTGTGTTACATATGATTTTATGTATATTAATTATTTAAATACCATTAAAATTCTCAAATATGCAATGCCAATTTTACATTAAGTAAATTATCACATAAGTACATGTGATATTATACAATTTCATATTGTTACAATCAACGACGTCGTTGACTACAATATTAACGCCACGAAGACATCACAGGAAGCAGGTGGTCACGGTGACGATTTTTACCCTCTTGTTCACTTGTGAGGGTTCCCACGATTTACCTGATGGTGCATACAAAACGAAAATGTTCCTTTATTCGGGCGCTAAAATAATCTAATCACGTCTAAAACATTCAACAATCAGAAGTTAATGCCCGTTCTTCACTGCTTCTCTTATTCATGATAACACATATAATGATAGTAATAATTATTATTATTCTTATCTCTTATTATTAAACCATTACACACCATTACATTTGCATTAGGTACACGATTTCTCGTGTTATGCCGTTGCGATAATTGCGATTTTACACGGTTTATTACGTCGTTAATTTTTCAATTTCCCTTTCATGAAGCGAGTAATTAGCAAAACCTTTTACATTGATTCTGTCGTCGATTGGCATGTCTTTTTATATCATTTGGTCTTGTACAAGTGTGTCATTGCTACATGTTCGAAAGAAAGCAAGCGACATTCAAATATTTGACCATTTATGTTTTCTAGGTCCTATATTATATTACATAATATGTAATATAATATATATAATATATAATACGCCAGTTTATGTAGCATAATATACAGAATGATCTATTCACAACTGGCCAGGGGGTGGAGACACAATTCTATAGGTTTTAAGGTGCTCGTTCGTCAATGGCTGAGACTACAAAGCCCCTCGACAGAGAGTATCATAAATTTTGAGGAACAAATAGAAAACATGCACGTAAGGGATAGAAAACCTGTCCCGCAAGATTTCTGATACCCTCGGTC
>JAWQRP010005879.1:0-10245 GCA_033557875.1 Quadriops clusia
GTAAAAAGATACGTAATACGGCCGAATGGCATCTATGTAAATTCATAACATCTCGCAAGGCAATGCTTAATTAGTTCAGCGCCCACAATTCAGGAATCCTACTGAAACCATTGTTGGGCTATACACACATCGGGCCATCATTGTAACCCCTAGGGGATTGATTAATGAATTTTGCGTGGGTACGGATGAGACCCGACGCCTAATGCTGTGTTCCAATCATCGCCTTTAATAATTTGTTCATTTTTTCATTTTTAAACCAATATTAACCATCTTAAAATGAGGGGGTTAGTGGGTGTGTGGTGAGGAGGTTGTGGTGAGGGGGTTGTGGTGAGGGGATTGTGGTGAGGGGGGTGTGGCGAGTGGGTGTGTGGCGAATGGGTGATATGGCGAGGAATAATGGGACCGGGGGCGATAGTACGAGGGGATCTTAGATAGATGGCGCTGTAAAGCAGACCCTACCTGCGAGTAATAATTTAATAGCTCGGCCTAACGCTCTCCTTGAAGGAAGTCAAAACAGACAGTTGAATTCCCCGGCCTACTCTAAATTTGCTTTATTTATCAGCGAGTCCCGAGCACGTGCTCTCTCTTGTCGTGCCTCTATGATTTTCAATTTTCTCCCTCGTTCGTACGCCGGCAAAACGAGCCGGAAAATCTGCTTTCATGTTCTGTGCATGTGTCTTACATTCGGCGTTTGCTTTCTATGTATGTCCCTTCTATGTATGTATGTCCCTTAATTTCGATATAATAGTAACAATAATAATAGTAACAGTAATATTAATAATAATAATAGTAATAGTAATATTAATAATAATAATAATATTATTAATAATAATAACAACATTATTATATTAATCGACCTTATCTCTTATTCACCTAAAACTAGCCGATAAAGCACTTTTTTACCACAAGCCATTGATTTATGGCATAAATTCGATAGCGAAACTCAATCTGGGCATTGCCAACGGTCGCAAAATGCTTTGTGCGCAAATTATGGAAAAGTATCCTATACGGTGCGAACGTTTCGTTCTACTCTGGATATATGCAACATAGGAGCTCACAATCAGGCATAGCGGCTCTCATAAGTGTGATATTGCGCAATACGTTAAATATAGATAAGGCTATAAATTAAATAGATAGGAATACAGCAGAACCGCGCCTCCAAACGCGCACGTATTTAGAAAATTTAGATACGAAAATAAGCCTCTTTAGGTTATTACATTTGATGTTTGAATCAATTAAGGACGAACGTTTTCAATTGGAGACTACTGTTATCATGTTACTGCTTATGTACCACCTATCTTTGAATATATGCTATATACTCTAGTATAGTGCAGTATACCGTAGTAGTAGCATACTATAGTAGTAGTATACTGTAGTAGTAGTATACCGTAGTAGTAGTATACTGTAGTAGTAGTATACTGTAGTAGTAGTATACTGTAGTAGTAGTAGTAAGTTTAGTGCGTATATGACATCTGTTGGAGGATGCTCAATTCGAATAAAGTGGTATTTAGCACTTACGTGTTCGCCTGGTTCTGCTTGAGGTAAGGATGGACCCTGTTAGCGTTGTTGTCCAATAGGGAGGATTGAGGGCTGCTTTGACTCGCGGAGCCTGGCGACAGCTTCCCGGCCAACGTATCCAAAGAGTTCAGCATGTCTCACACAATCCGAAGCGGGCACAGTACTGGCAGCATCGACTCTCACCTGTGCCCGACAAGAGATAAGATAGCCCCGAAGCGGCTCTATCACCTGTTATCAGCCAGGTTAGAGATTACACCCGTCTGAGCCCGATCCGAGGCACATCAATCCCGGCCGCCTATGATGGCACGCACAGACCCCTCATGGCCTACGAGGATGTCGCGGCTCCGGGAAAACCACCGCCATCGCGGAGAGCTGCTGGGAAACTCCGAGATCTTCCGGGTGCTCCGGATGCTCCGGTGAACCCCCGAATTCTCCGGTGAAACCCCCGAATGCTCCGGTGATCCCACGGCTGGCTTCGCTTCCAAGCAGACGGCCACTACCGTTTATTCTATTATTAAATGCCGGACAAGGCGAGAATAGAGACAACACACAGTAGTAGCAGAGCAGAATGTATAAGAGGAATTCACTAGTTACTACGGTTATAATACGGCCTGTAAAGCACACATAAGTATTAGTCGCTATAGTCGCACGCTTACAGACAGACAGAATTCAAGTGCGGCGGACGGGCTTTTGCACTACTTTTTTTGAAAAATAAAGATATTAAGAAAAAAAAGAAAATAAAAAAAAGTAAATTAAAAAATTAAATTGAAAGAAAAAATTAAATTGAAAGAAAAAATTAAACCGACAGAAAGAATTAAATTGAAAGAAAAAGTTAAACCGACAGAAAAAAAAAAGAATCGGCGAAAAATTCGGGGAATTTGTTCGTATATTGCGAAAATCCGGGAGGTGGGGGAACTCCGGAAAGGACGAAAATAAAACATGGAACAACAGGTTGCGTTCGTTCGCTATAGAAACAAAAAACTACAATAGTTGTATTTGACGATTTCAGACCTCAATGTCCGTAAGAAACATAAAAAAATAAATATCGAGAGGATTATTAATTTTGTAATCACGAATTATAATTATGAAGTATAATTTATTATGAATCATATCGATGAATTATAATCTTTATTTATACGAATCTCAATGATGAATTGAAATAATAATCACGAACGCGACCGACGAATATTAGTAAAGTTTGGGGAACGTTCGGCATGCACTTGTTTTTCAAAGATGTTGACGAGAAATTCCCGGAATTCCGCGCGCCCCCCTATCTCTCCCGCATCGTGTCGATGAGTGCATCAAGTAGCCCATGCCGCACTCTCAAAAGAACCAAAAAAGCGGGCCCAAAACAGGTCGGGACGAGACACAGGACATCATAGCACACTGGACACTGCATGGTTATGTCAGAACCAAAAAGAAAGCGACACACAAATCAGGCTGGCTGTGTGGCGTGACCAAGAATCGGCACGGCGTCAGCCCCTAAGGGCGTCGCGACGGCCTTTGGGCATTTGTCTACCTGTCTGTCCGGTGGCCGAGTCCCGAGTCTGTCGCGGCCTACTTGGACGGCGCGCTCGACGCACAACATACCGGCGGCTCGAGGTGACGGCTTGCACTGCACTGGCGGCGGTGTGCGACGGCGAGCGCCGCGACGCCGCCGGCGCAAGCGCCCTCTGCAGGCCCGCGCCGCTAACGACGTGCGATATGTAATGCATCGACATCAGCGTCGGCGTCGCCCGTCGTGTGTCGTCCGTCGCCGTCGCCGACGTCCTCACCGAAGCCGTTCTCTTCACCGACGCCGATCTCTTCATCGACACCGTTCTCTTCACCGACACCGTTCTTTTCACCGACACCGTTCTCTTCACCGACGCCGTTCTCTTCACCGACACCGTTCTCTTCACCGACACCGTTCTCTTCACCGACGCCGTCGTCTTCACCGAAAACACATTGGATTCTTCCGATTTACCATTCTCAAACTCTTAATTACTACTTAGATGATTTTACTTTAGTGACGTTTTATTTTCTTGAACCTAACGAATATTTAGTCTCACACTGTATGATGCCGCGAATACATACTACGCGTAATTATATCGTACAGAGTACGATCATGGGCAGTCTGGCCTCGGTAACCGATATGGGGGCAGTCCGGCTCGTATAAATTCCCATAACATTCTTTCTGCGATGACTAAACAAACGAATCAACTACCATCACAAATAACGACCTTATTCTTAACTAGGCCCAAATGCAATTTTCATTATCTTCATTAAAAATTTCTAAATAAATAGTTATCTATAATGTAAATAACTCGCGGTCACTCCAAGACCTTGTAATCCTTTCAGTGAAATACCAAAGGACCCCAACAACACACGATTCGCATGCCCAATCCAACCTTAGAGTGCACACGACCCCAGAACGGCCCTTCCCGGATTTGGTTTTGCGGCCGGAACTCGTCGTCGCGGGGGAAAGCGGGGGCAGAGTCCGGGCGTTGGGCCTTGCGTATTAATCGAAACCGATCGGTCGGGGGCTATTTTCCCCATCGAGACCAGAAAGGCACGGAGACCGGAATGCTTTTATTTTGCGAAACCTCAATAAAAACCGGAAAATCCTGCTTTGAGGGAGGACGACCGTCTCCGGGGATGCCGCCCGGCCCTTGCCCGCCATTTGGCTCATGTTGGTCACTCTAAACTTACTGTTGTGGCAAAGGTTGAATAATAACTAATCGAAAAAAAAAGAGTATTCACCTGTG
Organism: Quadriops clusia; assembly: GCA_033557875.1. NCBI lineage: Eukaryota > Metazoa > Arthropoda > Insecta > Coleoptera > Hydrophilidae > Quadriops > Quadriops clusia. Next base: position 4,266 of record JAWQRP010005879.1, read on the forward strand.
TCATCACTGTCCGGTATGCAATACTTACGTAATATACATTTAATATAGAATCCAGAATTCACAAATTCAGTTCCGCCACTTTTCAATTTTTAGAACCACCCCTGCACCCCACTCGCTTCCGTCTGCACCCACATTTGCCCCCGTTAGGGGGAGGTAAACAGGACCATTATCTTCCGCGAACGAACAGTTCGCCATTCACCGAGAGGCATCCATCACCCTTGCCAGAATAATAACCACCATCATCCCTAACATCACATTCGCATAATGTTGTCATCCCTCAGTTTCGAGCTTGCAGGATGTGGGACGAGCCCAAATGGGGCGACTAATAATATTTTCCAAATAATTTTATCATTATCTTTTAAAGAGTTTTATAAACCGTAGATTTATTAACTGTAGTCTTAAAACTCTAGTCTTAAAACTGTAGTCTTAAAACTGTAGTCTTAAAACTGTAGTCTTAAAACTGTAGTCTTAAAACTGTAGTCTTATAAGTGTAGTCTTGGTTGTAGGATTGGTCATCGACCCCGAAAGAAACAAAGTCCTAAAGGCCGAACTCGTCATCAGCCTTCGCCCTCTCACAAAGACCTCCCCACGGATAATATATTAAGGGTTGGTAGGTACAGCATTAATAGAGGAACCGATCGACAGAGCTCTGCGTGAGCTGAATTCGCTCGCACTCAGAATGGCTTCCGATGATCTCGATGGCACTTAATCTTGCTCGAAGGTCGCCCTCCTGCTAAAGAGCACCTGGAGATTGACAAACTTTCGGAACTAAAGCGTTGACGGTTTAAAAATTAAACTTCCCTGGCCTCAGGTGGTGTTATTCGACCCCTCGCCTCCCAGACATCCTCCTGTACTATGCACCAACTTTTACCTCAGACTCTATCACTTCAGACTCTTTTATCCCAGACTTTTTACCCCAACCTCTCAAAGCCAACTATATTTTTTCTTGTGGTAGTTTTCATTCAGCTTTCAGCAACTTTCCAAGACAACTGTTTGTGTAAACCCTGTTCGCCAGAATTAACGGATCAAAATCCCCAATCCCGCCCGAACAACTTTCTTTTCCTCCGACCGCAGCCCGAGCAGGGAGGAAAACCGGAAGTGCCGCCGGAAGTTGGGAGAGCAATAAGCGCTAGACAAATAGTCGCATCATCGAGGAGGCCGGGGTTGAGAGCTGTCTGCTAGTCACTCCTCGCTCCATTCAGTTTTCCTCTTTTCATACATTCCTCTTCACCTTTCTTCCTCATATCTCCTTTCCCCATTCTTTTCTCTCCTCTCCCCTTTTCATCCCTCGCCTCAACCCTTCGCCCAAAAGCACCATCGCCATCCCTGATTTATTTAATGTTCGCGCGCGAATACAGTAAAACTAGTCGCAGTGCTCTTTGAAAACGTGCGGGGGCGTGAGCGGGGGGGCGTGGACGTGACAGAGCTTGCTGAAAGGACCCGAAAAAGACGGCCGCCGAACATAAAGGACGCCATAAATCATAGGGAGTGTATTCCGCAGACGCTTCTATGGCGTGTTTATTTCTTTCGAATATTTCCTGCTCTCGACTTTTTGGTTTCTCGCCTTCTGGCGACCTCCTTGGGCTTTGGCTTAGTTTAGCCACAAATATGTGGTGCAGTTCGCGAAGACCTTATCACGTACAATCGTGGACTTTAAGAATATTATACATAGTATACAGCCACACAAACAAGTCATCATATTGATTCGATCAGGTGCATAAATCAACACCTCAATTAAATGTATCCCGCAATATTGGTATCGTTGTACGTGGAATCACCCTAGTTAGCAGAATCAAAAGTTTAATGCAATTGTAGTCGCCATCGTCGCCTCCCGCGACGCCCGGCAGTCTCAATTGTCACGCACTTCAGTCGTATCAAGGCCTGCGTCGATCCAGCGAAATGAGCGATTCTCACAATCAGAAAAGTTTCATGCATCGGACCCCTTTTTATTGCGAACGTCGGGGCGCGTCGCGACGGACGCCACGCTGGGCCATTTGCGAACCGTTTGGAAAGTTTCAATCCTGCATAAACGAATTTACTTGATATTTTTCGGACGGCCTTGGAGCTTTTATAGGGACCGCTGGAGTCGACAGGGCGTCACCCTTGCACGCATACTTCATTTGAAAATAATTGTTTACGAAGAGTATTATTATTATTAATAATCAATATTATTATTATTATTATTAAAGTTTAAAACGAAACCAGAAGTGCAGGAACGAAGAAAAAACTTTCAGACCGAAAGTAAAGCCAATCAAATAAAACACACGAAACAAAATCACAAAACAAACCATCGAACGAGGCTGAGGGGGATCGTAAGCAAAGATTGCCGGCGAGGAGGGGGCCCTGGTGCTAAACACTGCAAATACTCCATTCCCAGACATTTAGCGCATCCCTTAAGATGTTTACGAAACACTCAGCGGCGGAACTTGAAGAGTATCTATTTTCATTTTCCGTTCCGTTTTGTCTTTTCGGATCGCGAGGAACAAGAGCCGCCCCCGGGGGTCGGGGGCGGTGGGCTCCCGCGGCGAGACGTGGGGGCGAAGGGCCATAGAAAAGAATTAAGAAATTCGCGCGAAGGCGCGAGGAAAATGTACTTTTATTAATACAAAAAGGAGGGAAAAGCGGTCTATCCTCGCGCCAGGACTGTTATGCTTTAGCAGGATGCTTTACCGGGGTGAAACAACTTGACGTTAACTTCATTAATGCCCAGAAATTTAATACGCGGCCGGGCCACCTCTATCCATCTGTCTTTTCCGAGTTTAACTAAACTTTTCTACGAATTGAATTTGTTTCCATACATTTTTATGTAGGTACATTTAATTGATGAAAAAAGAAAGGGAAACGAGGAGGGTGAGATGGGGGTTGGGCTCGAGTGGAGGGATTAACCGAGTGCACCATCTACACTTTTTCCTAATTAGCCGGGCGCCTAAGAGGTGTTAATCTTAATTAGCAAACTGCAACAGACCTTAGGACCTCCCTAATTGCCGGCCATAAGTAAATCACCGAAACGAGATTCTTTAAGGATTCGTTTTCCCAACCAAATAAGCTATTTGTTTTAATGCTTCCAGATGAATTTCTTTGCTTCCAAAGTGAGCGGCATTATTTATTATGTTTGCGTTGGAGGTCGTCTGGAGGCATCAGGACGTCTGGAAGTAATGCTGCATGATGGATCAGAAACGGCGGGATCAACCATGCAACCAGCCTGTTGCCTCCGCCACCTCCGCCGCCTCCGCCAGGTGGCTCTGATGGATGATCTCGCCCTCGCACCGCGAAAACCTCCACCAGAATTTCCCCCAGAAGCTCCCCCGAAATCACCCCTGAAATTACCCCTGAAATCACCCCTGAAATCACCCCTGAAATCACCTTCGAAATCACTCCCAAAATCTCCCCAGAAACCCACCCCGAAACCTCCCCCGAAATCTCCCCACGAAACCTCCCCCGAAATCTCCCCACGAAACCTCCCCCGAAACCTCCTTCCGAAATCTCCCCCCGAAACCTTCCCCGAAATCTCCCCTCGAAGCCTCTCCCCGAAACCACCCCCCGAAACCTCCCCCCGAATCCTCCCCCGACGTCAGGCGGAGATTTATTCGGTCGTTCGATTAGTTTTGCGGCGAAACTTTGTAATTGGAATGGTGACGTTGAGGTAAACACACGACGATCTCCTACAGATTCCCTCTCGGAGTCCTTCGATGAACCCCTTTGCCACTATAATATCCCCGTGTATCATAAAAGCACCCTAATGGTCAAAAAAATTAGACGAGTCGCCCCAAAATAATCAAGAAAATAAAGGGGACCAACCCTGATTTCCCGGTCCCTAATTTCCACCGATACATATTGGTGATAGACGCGGACTTGTCGTCGGTCATTCCCTGGCCCCCGGGGTCTCAGGGGGCAAACGTGCCGCACAGCCAAAGCCTACTTTTTATTGCGGTTTCCGGAAATGGCTCGGGTCCAGATTAAGTATCCTCTTTTCCGCGCCGACCAACCCCCGGCCGCCTCCCCAGCTATCGGTTTCGATTAACGTCCTCGACGGCTTTCGACGTTCCAATTCGAGTTCGCCCCTAAATCTAACCCTTTCCTCGGCAATCCTGCCCGAGACCGATCACCTGTGTGTGTACGTAAATGAGCGGACGATTTCGCACGCCCTGACCCAACCCCATCGTTTCTCAAACTATTGGAAAACATATTGGATCAATTGTTATTTTCATCTTCTATTCTGATATGCCCTTTACATTATAGATAACTTTTTACGGTGACTTTTTACTTCGGCATCCCGTTTGTATCTTTATTCATAGTGAGGCAACCATCAATACACCCACGGTAGAATAGCTTAGGTTAAAATGAGACAATTACCGACTTTTGGAACTCGAGCGATCCAATTATTTCGTTCCTCCGGGTCGCAACCGCAAGAATGCGGAGTTCCGAGAAGGGCCCCTTCGGGCCAGCGGCGGTGGGGCCCAGAATGCTCAATTTATGGATGGCGGCGAGTATTGAAACTATGCAAATTAATACTTGAAATTAATTTGTCTCCAGCTATCGCAGGAGCCCGGGCAGACTGCAGGATAATTAGGATATGCACGAGACGGCCGCGGCGGCGATGTCCTTGCTCACCTCCGAAGACCGGAAAGCGGAAACACGACGTTGTGATAATATTGATATTTGTCGGTTCGGCTAAAGCTGCCTCATATCGGGGGACGTTAAATTACCATACAGTATGGCGCTGAGATGAGATGTAGTAGATGTACACAAGGGTATATTACCACATATTGTGACGGTATGAAGATAGGCAGTGCCATCCATGTAAATTAGGACCTTATCAAAAGAAGGAGGTTTGCCCGCGCCATATGTGTCATCAAAAACTGGAAAATATTTCCGTGTCAAGAGGGCCAAAACCACCGAAGAGCAGCTGGTCAGAGTACAATGCATGGTCCCAACAATAGCACTATTCAAAAGGAACGTCTCGAGTAGACAAAAGCAGCCAAGGTCGCCCTAATGGGGAACAGGTAGTCGCCAGACGTGGTCCAAACTCGTCAGGGGGGTCGAGAAGCGACAGGGCTACCAACGGTTGTGAAAAAAAAACGAAAATCTCAACGTGAAGCGGGAGGCACGTGGTCAAGGCTCGAGTCGGAGGGACCAAAGCTGTTTCATTGGTCGCCCAGGGACAGGTACTAAACGGTGGTTGGTCGTCATTCCGAAGAAGGGAACCACGTGAAGGGAGTAACTCTCATTGGCCGAGAGGCAGCCAGTCAGATGAAGGGAGAGAGGGGAGTCCGTCCGAGAGAAACGGTCGTGAGCGTCTCGCCAGGCAGTAAGGCCGTAGACAGGCACGGAGGGAGTGGCAATAGAGTCGGACAGAGGGTGAGCGTCTCGCAAGGACTGAGCAGGAAGCCAGGTAGAGAGAGTCACAAGGGACGGTCGATCCAGAGACCACAGCCAGGTAGTGGAGTTGGACAGTCAGAGAGTTGAGCCAGGTCGAGTCACTCACCACGAGAGAGAGTCAGTGGGTCACAAGAGTTGAGCCAGGTCGTGGCAGTCAAGTGAGCGCGAGTCCCGGGGCAGTCGTGGAGTCAGATAGAAAGAGGCTCAGGCAGAAATGTCGTAAGAAGTCTTCTGAAGGAGACGGTCGATCAGAGTCACTGGGGGTAGCCTAGATGACAAGATCCGAGTGTTGGGGGCAAATTCCGAGTGAAAAGTTTCGTGAGGTTGGAGTTCATTGTGATCCATTGTTCAGTGTCTTTGGGAATATCTTTAACACCATTCTTCTGGGAGTTTGGATTCGTTGGCTGCCGTCTCCAGGAGTGGCACCATACAGGCTAAGAATATTTGTTTTCTTCTTTCTTTAGTTTTATTCAGTTCCGTAGTTAGAGAATAGATGTCGCTAGTTTGGTCTTCATTACTGCCGCAATAGTTAGTTCCCTCGTTATCTTCACGAAGGGGCGTTAGTTTGCTTTGGTTGTTTCGATGAACGCCCGAGGTGACA
>JAWQRP010005880.1:0-10243 GCA_033557875.1 Quadriops clusia
ATTTAAAGCGATGCATTAGAAGAGTTCCGCTTCAAGGCAGGGTCCTTTGCGGGTGAGATACGTACGTAAGGGGGGTACTGTTTACATTTGTAAAAATCAGCTGAGCTAGCTGCCACTTAATTCAAATATGTAACCCTATACACGTATTTAAGCTTGATTTTAAATTTATAATAATCTACCGCCAAGTTAATTAAGTTAATTTTCATGGATCTCTTGTAGAGAAAGCCCTGAGTATGTCTCTGACGAAACCGGTCCCCTAACGAATAAATAAAATCAAGTCAACAAAGTACGTACATATACGCATACATCCCAAAATAACACAAGGGACGCATTTTATTTTTAGAGTTCTATGTGTGAGATTTAAGTTTCCGATACTAAAAACTTACTCAGTCACATCAAAAGTTTGTAAACAAACTTTGACGCTGTAGTCTCCCTCACATAAACGACCGCCAAACAATGGAACGAGGCCATAAAATTGAGTAAACAGAGTTTAATAAGTTAGAGGACGTCGTATAAAAGCCGGCGAACTAAATAAGTTCGCAACACTCGGGAAAACCGCGAACCAATTGGTTGATCTCTGCGAAAGCGGCACCCTGCGCGAAGATTTGGGGGTTGGTAGGCTTGCAATATGATTAATGTGCACAACACGTTTTTGCAACGGGTAGTAAAATTCAAGTGATTTTACTAAGGTGGTATCGATTTTACGTGGACTTATTTCGAGAGCCACTAAATGAACAGTAATCGCGTTTTGATAAACAGAAATTAAACTCTAATGAAATTTTCAAACAAGTTACGATGTATACAAAACTAAATCCAGTCTGTCGATAAACACCATTCTGTTTGTGGGGATAAACGCTACAGGTGATGGCTCTACCATAATGAAAAGTAGAATTGCATTAGCTATAGATTCGAGTACACTCAGTTTTGAAGTACTAACAACCTAATAAGAAGTTTCATTCAACCCGTTTTTGATAGTATTCGCCCTGCACTTCATAGAACGGAATATTAGCGAACCCATAACAATTAAATCGATCCTAAATAGGCTATTCCGCCGGTAAACTAGCAGAGCCGGGCCGTAAAGATTTTCCTTTCATGGCCCACTTCGCCCGAGTTTCACAAGAGTTATTACTGTTCCGAGGAGGGACTTTCCCATTTTAGGATCCAGTCAGCTGTTTCTCTCGCCCACGACCTGCCAGAGACGGGTTGTTATCTGTCTTTTACTTATTTCTTCTGCTTTTGCTCTCAAGTTCTGTCGTTTTGATATATTATGGTGTTTCATCAGTTTGAAAATACGAGCGGAGAATAAATAGCGCCAAACGTGCGGAATCAAATTTTAGTTTTAAAATTACTTGACGAGCAAACGTCCTTTTGTTCGTCTGCTGACGTTTATACTTGTGCAGCAATCTCCAATAAACCAACAGAATGAACGTTTTCGAATTTAATTAGCGGCCAAAGACAACAGGCCATAAACTTCCTTCAAGCAAAAAGTTTGCGAACGACGAACTGTGCGTTTCCTTTTAATTGTCTCCTTTCGGGGCAATAATTATAAAAGAAGACGGAGGGCCTGGTTTTATGTTACTTTTATTGTAATTACGTAAGCTTTAGCGTTTGAGACGCAAGTTAAATTACCATTTAATTATAGGCGAGACCTTGCGATTCATGACGAAAAGTCCCGATGTATACATGTACGTACAATCGTCTGCAGATTAAATGCATACAGGGGAATCCATGCTAAGTGAATGCAAACGATCGGGACCAAATCGGATATCGACAGCAGCTGATTTGAGCTCATTATTGCAGAATCAGTCGGTTCTAGCTAGTACATAATAGCCATGTTCCATGAAACTGTCCGGAACAGTTGCCGGCAAATAGTGGCCAATAGCATTCAAGGTCGCAAAATTTCTCTAAACGGCATTGGCTGCTAACTGTTCAAGGCTGCTTGAAACTGCTTGGGACAGCTTCATGGAACATGGCTAATGATGTGTTTGCCCAATCAGCGCAATATTTATTATTTTTTCTATACGGCTATCGCTCAAGATAGGCACGTAAATTATTTACTGTTTGCTTTTGTTGGTTTGTCTATAGGTTTGATATGATAAGGAAATATAACATACTAGACGGGAGCCCGATTTTTGCAAATCGGGTGATTCTAGAACGTGTGCGATTTTCAATTGGACTCCTCTAGCAATTTATTTTTTTTTAAGATTGTAAAGCTGAAGAATTGACCTGATCTTATAGACTGTCGCTACTACTGCCGACGTCTTTTCTTCATTATTGGCGTCCTTTTTTTCTATGCCCCGTTTTAATTTACAGACTTGAAGAAATTGTTTTAAAATCAGATAACCCTAAGCAACACCAAATACTGTTTAACATTGTACTATTCAAGGCCGTGACCGACGGTGTCGTGTCGCCGAATTTTAAGTTTAATATCTTGATTTTGACGCTGTCACAAATGACATTTCATTATTTTATTAACCTAACTATCAAGTATTCGAAGCTTTTACCGACGGAGCGGTTGCATTTTGGGTAATTTTATCGCTACACTGAGAAAAATGATCGCTGGACATCACAAACTATTAGTTGTTGAAAGATTTTTTTATCGTTTAAAGTTGCGAATGTGCTTTAAGAGCTTCACTAATAAATAAGATAGTATACCTAACATTATTATATGTCCATGCAAATCATTATTTGTCTTGTAAATACGAATTGGAAACAAACTGATATTTGATCAATCAATTTAATCATTTTTATCAGTGTAGTTTTCCTTACGGACAGTCAGACAAATCCACAAATCCACAGATCCACAGATCCCCTGATCCACAGACAGACAGAATAGGGATTTTATATATTAGATTACAATAATTTTATGATATTTTTGAAATATCAAATATATAAAATCCAAATTCTGTCTGTCTGTGGATCTGTCTGTCTGACCGACCGTAACGAAAGCTACACTCTTAAAAATGAATACATTGATTTAACAGATATTATTTTGTGACATCATTATTGCAATATCACAACGCAGATTGTAAGTTTTTGAAATGACTATTGTAAAGTTAGAATTTTTTTTAAATCACAGTTATCAAAGTAGTGAAATTCAATTTTTTTTTCTTAAATCGTTGTAATTTCACAATATGTTTTTACTATGTACTTTAAAATTAATTATTACAAAACTGCTGCAAAAATGAAACTAAAAAAACAATAGTGTTTATAAGTATTATATAATGCTTAAACTAATGCACAGGACTTATTGGAATAAAAATACATAGATAACTACGTATACATATTTTTTAAATAGATAAATAAACTATAATACAACCTAATGGTAATTGGCAAGATTAGCTCTATACCTAAATACTTTTCTCTGGCATGAAAATCTTCAACCCAATTTGCTCCAACAAACTTGCTCGACCCAATTCTCTCTTGCAGATAAAATCGGATCAGCTCTCCGACGCCGAGCTGGACATCCTCAAGTCCATCCTGAGCCCCAACGACAACCCGTCCATGCAACTGCAGGCGGTGCGACGCGACATAATCCGAAAGCTCGAGAATATCCTCGAGCGAGAGGCTTTGGAGGACGAGCTGAACGAGTTCAAGCGCTCTGTGAGCTCTCTCGCTCGCTGGAACAACTTACCCGTGAAGAGGAACCTGGAAGCTTTGGCCAGAGCTGGATACATCAAGACACTCCCCGAGGAAGAAGAGGATGGGGAGAACGACAGCCTGAAGCGTAGCATCGCTGCTTTGGCTAGAAACGGTCAACTTCCTATTATTCCAGAAGAGGCGCCGCAGAAACGTGGGATTGCTGAACTTGCCCGGAACGGGGAATTACCGAACAAGCGTCGTCAACATCAGATGGAAGAGATTCTTGAGGAAATCTACGACAAGAGGAATGTGGGAAGTCTCGCTCGTTACTCGAACTTCCCCTCTTATGGTAAACGGTTTATTGGGTCTTTGGCGAGGAGCAACGATTTAAATCGTTTTAATGGCGATAAACGTAACATTGCTGCTTTGGCCCGGGAAGGAATGAAGCTCAATGGTAAACGCAGTGATGAGGAGGGCATTGATAAAAGTGATGATGGTTTTGATGCGGAGAAGCGAAATATCGCTTCGGTTAAGGCACAGTACAAGCAAAAGTTTAAGAGGGACACCGCCACCGGAGACGAAGCTAAAAAGGATAATTCCGGGGTAAGCCGGCCAAAACGAGATGTCGATTACTACGAAGGATTGAACGAAGAATATCCTCAGCCAGTTTACCAAAACCAAAATATCTATGACTACGAGGAGCTTATCAAGGCTTTGACTGGAACCTACCCTGACACAGAGAAGAGATTTTTGGGTAAGTTATACCTATTATTTTATAGTAATTAAAAATTCATAATTATTAACATTAGATAGAATCCGTATTTCAGAAATATTTTTCGTTGGTTATTTGTAATTATAACGTATATAATCGCCGTATCGAGAAGTCATTTGCACTCATGTGTTTCCTAACAAGATAGAGCCCAATTAAGGCACAAAAATGAACATCTAATTAATGGCGATGCGAAATTTAAGCCAGCCTTTGGAGAACTGGGAAAAACGTGTCTCTGTAGTCTCAATAGCGGCCATCTAATAATAAGTTTAATCCCCCCATATTAATTTCATTAAAAAGTAATTTTTCTGCGATACCAAATCGGCTTAGCGGAGAGCGACTCCATTAACATATAATGAGGGGTAGCTCTCGTGCCAAGAGTTTTCCAGGAATATGACGTCTTTTTAGTACTTTTTTTTGCTAAATTTAAATTGAGATCGGAGTTTCCGTTCCACTTTGTCTCATAATTAGGTAATTGCCGTCGTTCGTATGCAATCGTGATTAAATTTAACTTTTGATGAAATTTTTAATTATAAAATTTTAAACTAAATTAGCGAAAGTTTTACGTCTGCAAATGATACGAATACTCTCCCGCCCCCCAACCACCATAACCGGAAGCGTCAGTGGGCATAGCCTTATGCAGGAATCAATATCACATGAATTAGATTCATATGCTTTCCCTTTGTGTAGGCAAATGTAATTTCAGGCTGAATCGTCATATTACTACTTCCATTATGACAATGCGTCTTCGTAATAAACACACGGACACATAAAAGGAAGAAGAATAAGTGAATGAGTTTCTAAAAATACATTTTCCTTTTTTTATCGCCGAATGTAGGACACAAACAATTCCTACGTGAAAAGGGTTAATTTTGATGTTTTGTATTAAAATAGAGATTTGACCAAGAGTGCAAGTGTCTCCCAAAATAAATTATTCTCTCTCTGTTAAAACAGGTTCGGTGGCGAGGTCCGGCTGGTTTCGCAACCCTGCGAATTCCTTGAACCGTTTTACAGAAGCCGTGTCAAAACGGCACATAGGCTCTTTGGCCCGGTTAGGTTGGCTGCCCTCTTTTAGGACCGCCAGGCGCTTCAACCGCTCGGGCAGGTCTACCAACTATTACTACGACTGTGCGACGGACAGGTTAGACTATGTTAGTCGATGTCAAAACCTCCAAAGCGTGACGTAACGTTTGTATATAGCTGTTGATGACGCCAGTTTTATTACCACACTAATCACTATTACTTACATTAGATCAGTGTTCGATGTCTTCCATTTTCTATTACATTATTCGTAAATTCTTGTTCCAAGTTTGGTGTTCCTGTTCTCCTCTGTATGGTATGGTAAATGTATATTAGAGAGAATTTTTAGAAATAGTTACTAATATAGTATTGAGCCATGAATGTACACTTGTTATACATACTTAAGTTTACATTCTTACACTGTTAGTTACAAAAGTACAAATCCATAGATACCCACACATGCATCACCATAGATACCAGCCAGCGCATTGAATCCTTTCGCTCTTCTCGAACATCGGAGGGTCTAAATTCTGTAATAATTCTATTCCAAACTACACGCCGGCACAAACTGAAAATCGATATAGTGCACAAAATGGAACGTGACAACCCCTAATAAGGGAGTTTATGATAAAGACGCTATAAATTCCTCTAATGGGGCGATTATAGCGAACTGTGAACGGCAATTTATCTCCCCTTAAAATTGCTAAACAACGGCGTAAAATAAAATATTCGTTACCCGGTAACAAAGCGACGAAAGGAATCCTTACAACGCTCTCGCGATTACAGCTCTAGCACCACAAATTGCGACTTTAAAACGCACTTAAGCTGGTCGTCAAATGGAATTAGCCCAACTAAAATTAAATTTAAATTAAAACATTCAATTGGTATTTACCTCATGTTTTAATTTTTTCAGGTGGTACTACTCTGTTTCATAAGATAGTTAACGTGAGTTTATTAAATTATTACGCACATCAATTACATAAAAAAGAGCATCCATCTTAGTCGAACAGAGTTCTAGTAGTTCACCATTTTAACCGACTTCTTTCGTCCCATTATTTTTATTTTGTGCATATTCTTAGAAACATTTTTGTATTGATTTCCTCTTTTAGTACAACGTAAGTATACTTAGTTTGTTATGTTTCATTAGTGTTAGTTTTTTTAGTACGCTTTAGTAGTTAATAGAAATGAGTATTAGACATTATGTAGTGTTTGCAGAAAATCACGCTTGAAACATAATACATAACCAGGCAAGTGTTTTCTAGCCGTTAACGTAAATTGGATGCCGCAAATTGCTGGAAAAAATAAATTGCCCGACATAGACAGAACTTTTCACTCAGCGGCAACAGGATCAGCCTGGTTAGTTTTTAATTTGATAAATTACCCAAATGGAGGTCCGCTGTATCCAGAAAGAAAATTGATGTACCCTGTACCCTGACAAATTGCGGAAAAAACTCGAGCCCTAACGAAATTAAATCGAAAACACTTACCTAATGTGTTTCTTTTTGCTTCCTTGTCGTACAAAATTTGTGTTATATATCAATTAGATGTAAATTCTGTGTATTATGTGTTTCTTATTACAGATTGATTAATATAGATTTATGTATTATATGTATTTACACATTATAGATTTTAGCTAGACAAATTATTCTTAGAATTGGGTTGGATGATTGATTCCTACAATGTATTTTTGTGTTAATTCCAGGGCGGCTACCGCAAATGGGGAAAGCCAAGACGACTCCTTCACCAAAGACTCGATACCAGTAGACGATAAGCGATTTCTTCTGCAACCAGCCATTGACAGGATTTTATTGAAAAAGCTATTCATTCACCCGAGGCAAACAGTTAACAATTGGCATTAGTTTACTCTTAAATTTTAAATTCCTTTTGAACCCATTGATTTAATTCGTCGTAATTGAACAACGAGCTTGGGGAAAACTATTCAGGCTATTTAGTACAGAATTGTATATCTTAGAAAATATTGTATATCTCTTTAACAAAACATGTGCTATGAGAGCATGAAACAATATCTGGCAGGAAGAATTATTAAGTTGTGATAAAATTAAATTTTCCCCAAACACGTTCGCGCTTCATAATTTTCATTTTAATTAACAATTTTTTTTATTATATCAAATCATTTCCACATCATCATTTATTTCTTATTAAGCAATTAAGTTAAAAACTCGCAACGCAAACATTTTAAAACACAAATTGCACCAAATCAATAAACCGAAATAAACAAGTATATCACCGGGAACTAACCTAAAATAAATAAATAACACGATTAAAACTGAAATTCTAATCAGCATATCACATTCAAAATTTTCTTGCAAACTGACAAAAAAGACAATAATACTAGTCAAATAATACTGTTGACAAATAAAATTTTCTGGAACCCATTCGACGCCTCTATTTCTCTAACGATTTACTTTTATTGAAACAATCAAGAATATCTGTGAAACATATTCATGACAATATCATTAACATAATATTATATTATAGAGTAAGTAGAATAGTTAAAATTATATAATTGTAAGGCCAGTTGGTACATTTAGTGTATAATATTATATTTCGTGTTATTCGCTGGAAAACCATTACTGTTGTGGATAAAGATGCGGGGGCACCTGCCGACTTAAGATAACGACAATAAACGCTGTGCTTGACAATACAAATGCACATCTAACCAACTAAATACTTATTATATTGTATTGTTATCATTTTTCTGTACCAAAGAATACATATGACAATAAACTCGATTGACTTGGAAGCGATTGGGGAGAGAGAGACAATAATTTCCATTTTTAGCCATTTGAGCTAATTATAAATGAAAATTTATTCGATTCAACTATTTATGTAAATGTAAATTTGTGTCATAAATAAATAAATAAACAATATGCGTGTGCTATTTTGTTTAATCTTGGTTTTAAACCTGCAGAGTGTTTGATACAAATCTATTTGATTATAATGGCAAGCATGGGCAAGCATACGGGCAAGCATTTTGTGCACAGCGCCATCTCAGCGGGAGTAGCTAGGGCAGGGCAGGGATTGCACATAAATTTGGTTTGGAGCCGGGATGATGGGTTTAAATCCATGGAATAAATAGGACGTTGAATCTCCTTTTTTAATGATAAACTTTGACCACTATTTTACAATTCCCTTTGGGCCATCATAAAATACATAATAGTTCGAACGTAATTTAAATTTTCTTCTTTTTTCTAGTTCTTCCTTCTTCTACTACTATGTAATTCTTTCTTCTTCTACTTCTTTATTCAGAATTCTTAATCAGTTTCATCTTCATCTCCTTCAATGAGTTTCAATCAATGAATTCTCTTCAATTTCTTATTTGATATTCTTTCAACAGTTTTTTTTACCATAAACTTTCATGAATTCCTTTTCTTTCTCTTCTATAACTACATTTTGAACCACTTCAGGCAACAATTTTAAAATCACTTTTTGAACCAAGAATTAGCAGTGGTAATCGAATTGAAAATACCATGATCCTTTAGAAGAGGAAATGGTAGAAAATTCAGGTTACCATTTATCTCTAAGAGCCTTAGAGACGCAATTCATAATATCAGAAAGCATATAAAAATTAATTGGAGCACCCATGGAAGTTGCATCTTTTGATAACCTGTCAACATGTTAGTTGCCAAAAATTCCTATATGGAATTTTACTCACAGGAATTCAACATGTTTATTAGTCTTAAAAAGAGCGTGCATGTCGTTGATAATCTTTAGGATATTAGCTTCAATTGAATAAACATTGTTAAAAACTAGGAAGAACAGATTGAGAGTCTGAAACTATCAAAACGCGATGATCGATCAATGAGTAACAGAGATTCACAGCTTCACTGATGGCACATATTTCTGTAGAACAAACTGAATAATTAACTGGAAGTTTGAATAATAATTCTATAATATATTTCTGACAATAAACTGCCGCTGCCACCATGTTGTTACTTAACTTAGAGCCATCAATATCTGTATAGTCTTTGAAATTAGAGTTAATGATGTCAAGGAACTGAATCTGGACCGAAGAAAAGGTTTCAGAAAACTGGGGAAAATGTATAGTCAACTATCCTACATCAAAAGGAAGACTAAATCTAAGAAATAAGTTGAATATTTTCAAATGAAAAGAATAGTTCTTTCACAAAAAATTTAACGTCTAAACCGGAGAGGCAATTACCTAGATTCAACCAGTAGGTTATGAACTGGAGTAGAGTTCATAGCATCAATTGCTATTCGAAGATATTGCAGTTTATTTAACTTTTCCAGAGAAGAATCACATGCATTACCAAATAAAAAGCATCCATAATCAAACCGAAATAAGATAAGAGTCTTATAAATACAGGGCTATCATAAAGTCTTGTAACGTAAAAAAATGGAATTTAGAAGCTGTGTCGCTTTATAAATTATGATCCGAACTATAGTTCGGTTGAGTTCGGTTGTGAAATTCTCCTCGGGAATGTCCGGCAACCACGGGGTCGTATATTCAAATGTCCCGCAAAAAAACTACTATTTGATTGGATATCATCTATTCGGATGTTTGTTGTTCTTGTCTTTTCTAACCTAAACGTGTCGCGTCGTCTGGGGTGCTACTCACGTTTGTGAGAAAATTTAATTGGTTTACCTAAATTATTTGCATTAGTAAGTACAGTAGAGCGTCGATTATCCGAACATCGGTTATCCGAAACGTCGGTTATCCGAACATCATTTTCAACGATTGTGATTTAATTTTACCATCTATTAGCTGTTTGTCAATGCAAACATTTTTAGTTTAAATTGTTTATTTTTCGTCCGGAGACTAAATGAATGTGGCATAAGGTTCTTTCCAACAGCACGAGTTGATAGTTTGAGAACCGGTTAATGTACTGC
>JAWQRP010005881.1:0-10243 GCA_033557875.1 Quadriops clusia
AGGAGTTCTTAAACAAATTGCGCAGTACATAAATATTTATAAACTGCGCATACTGTTGATGAACTTCTGATCGTCTGACTAGTACGTGAACTAGTCGGACGTAGGGGATGGAACAAAGCTAATATATTTATTTAAGGGAACCTTAAACTAGAGATATTTTGAATCATTTTCTTTTACTGTGGTAAAAAAATATGTACCTGCGCACAACTTCTAGCATTTGTCATTTTTTTTCCGCATTTAACGTAGTCTGTTTCACTATATTTGTTGATAATAATTAATATTTTTTTTACTTTTAAAAGAATATACCTATTCTTTCTATATGATCAGAAGCATGTACAAAATTTTGAAAGAGTATGCCATAAATGGCAAAGTCTACCACAGTTCAAGAATAGCATGTAAGGTAAGGTTCCCTTAAATGCTTAGCCAAACAAATTTTTAATATTAACATAAATAACAAAATTCATGGTTTTCTCCAAAAATCACTAACGTTAGTAAATGGAATTGATTAACAACTTAGATACATATTATAGACTAAAAAAGAGCAGTTCTACTGTCGTTATTTTGTAAAGAAAAATGTATACCTTTGTGTAAAATTGAAAGACAGACATTTTAACAATGTTGACAATAAATAATTAATTACCAAAGAAAAGCTCTACATAAATTTTATAACAAAATAATATTGTATAAAAAGCAATAGATTTTAAACATCTCTGTCACATTTCCTTTAATAATTTATGTGTATTTTTTGTTTCCTTGAAACCTAACGAAATTAATTCTACTGTCGTATTCACATACATAATAATTTCATATGGTAAACCAACCGAAATTATACTATACCAGGAAATAACGTACAGTAGAACTTGTGCAAAAGAAAAACCTATTAAGCATTTCGGGTGTACTGAAATGAGCGCGTACGTTAATATATATAAATATAAATTTTACGTTGCGTCCTTACAACGTAAAGCATCTTATGTAAGTAATATTTGCTATATATTATAAATATATACATATATATATGACCTAGTGTGCCTAGTTATTTTTTATTCTCTACATTTACGAAAGAAGCTTCATAATCAACTCGACGACGTTCCTCTTTTGTTTTCACAAGTTCTGTACGATACGTTAGTGAAGGTTGTGTAATAGGTTTTCGGGAATCTAGTAGCAATATTTCGGGCCTAATTTACGGAGGTTAATTCCAGCGTGTGGATCTTTTCATTCTTGATTTGTATAAACAGAAGAATAACCTGTAAAACTATGAATATATGTATGTCAGTACAAAAATAAAAAATCAAACAATATTGTTGTTTCAATCCTCATTCAGTCGTTTCCAAATAAAACAAACCCTTTCCGAATATTTTTTTTATTTATTTTAATATAATATGGCAATATATATAAATAAATCCGATCAATACTATAAAAATGAAAAGTATGAACTAACAATAAGTAATAAAAGATCCCAGATATATACACTCTTGAACAAGGTACATAAATGCATGCAATAAATGAAATGTTAAAATATGTTCTATACAAGCATAGAGCGAATACAAGCGACTATCGCGGTTAGATCGTGTTTTAACTTTTCGTTTATTTTGTGCATTGCCGTACAATGAATAACATTAAAAACTGTAATAAGTGGGACGAAAATTTTAGGGCCGATTGTACAGCTTTTATTAAAAATTTATTTAACATGTAACTTAGAGATATTTCCTTTTACTTCCTCATTTAGATCACATCAATTATATGCCAATTCTATTTAAATTAGTACTTTAACAACTAAACAATTATTTAAATGCCAATTATAGAATCGACCCTTTGAAAATGCTAAAACAGCGCACAATATTATAGCTACCCTTAATAACAGCAAACAAAATTCACTATAGTATTTACTTTCTTCCAACATTATTCTTTTGTTTACATAAATTACTTTTTGTTTCCATAGATTAGATTTTGTTCCTATAGATTGTAATTTGTTTCAATAGGTTTTCTTTTGCTTTCAAATTTCGATCAGAACATATAAATCTGTAATACAATAAACTCTGCAACAATAATAATAATAATAATGCCATAAAAATAATTACAAAGAAATTATTGCATCGAAATAACAGTGAACAACATACATAAGAATTTTATCCGAAAATGATCGTAATACTTCTTCGTCCGTTTGCTTCTAGTAGTCCAGAGCCCACTCATTATCTTGCAGGAACGCGTCCACCACCTCTTTCATGGCGAAATTGGGGATCAGCTGGTCTTGGGTGAGTTTCACCCTCGTCACAGGATCGAAGTGGCCCACCCTCTGCAGGTGTTCTTCGATATCTTTCTTCTCATACGTGATGCCGCTCGGAGTTATCACGGGATCCTGGAGGATTTCGAAGCTTATTTTGCCACACAAATAATCGGGGACGTCCCGTTTCCTTCGCTTCTCATCCACTTTGGCAAACAATTGGTTTAAGTCATTTACATAGGATTCCTGAAAGAAATCATGTGTAGGCACTTACCCAGAAATTTTTATATTTTCATTACCCTACTAGCAACAATCATTTAGTAAGTTATTTAATAAAAAATTATGAATTATGTAAATCGTTAGTACATTTTGTTATCCATATAAGAGGTAAAGAATAAAAAAAGCACCACACAGGATTTTGTAGAGAAAAGTTTATTTCCTTTTGTTTTTCTTTCCTTTCTTTGAAATACATGTTATAAACTTAATGAGGTAAATTTTGCCTGTTTATTTGATACCACATGTCATGTGAGTACGCATTTAATTATTTGTATTAATAAACATATTGTCTAAACATGTATAATCATTAATAGCACCCTTTAGTTACAACCGTAAGTGTTCTCTTCGGCATAAGTAATTTTCAAATAGTTCTTTTCATCTTTGTGAGTCTGATAGAGCTCGGCAAAGGTTAACGTGTTATTGGGAATCGTATTGTTGATCAAGAAGAACAAAGAGTTCTCGGGCTCTAATTTAATTTTCCTTCGCAAAGCACGGTAAAAGGTCCCAAGAGTAATACTCTCGCTAACCAAAAGTTTTTTCCTGAATTTAGACTTCTTATACAAAAGTACCGGCACACATTCTGGATATTCCAGCCTCATGATCATCCCATCGTATGTTGGTGGTACGCGATGGTGTTTTTTGTTGCTCACTTTAACCACATCTATCTTTTCGGCAATCTGCTCTTCTGACTAAAATATTCAAAAAAAGCAAAGGATAATCATTTGTTTCAAATTAGTCTGTTTAGTTTCCTATTGAGTGAACAATAGAGATGCATTTCAAAAGAAATATGGAAGTTGTGCTTTGTTGTTTAAAGCAAACAGAATAACAAAGTTTCTTAGTGATTGTTTACTTCAAAAGTAATAAACTGCATTTTATGTGTAAAATTATGAATGTATGTTAAGGTTTTCATTTAAAAAATTAATATTTTAAATGAAAATATTAGAACTTACTGAGTTTTCCATTGTTGTGACCAATCACCTTACTGCCTCCTTTCTTCAAACTAGTTTGATGCACATCTGGTTAGAAGTGCCAAAATGGCCTTCCTTAGTACCAGGGGTACTGCTAGAGGGCGCCACTTACCAAATTTAAATTTTACCATAATTGATTTACATTTACATGATTGTAAACTTAACAGTTTACAATCATTATTAAATATTAATAGTACTGGGTATAAGGTCTAAAAAATATATATATAACTATCTATCTCGACATTTCGTTATGTAATAATAACATCTTCAGGAGATTTAAAATATTATGTCAAATAGGAAATTTCAAATTTATCTTTAAATCTCCTGAATATGTTATTATTACATAACGAAATATCGAGATAGATAGTTATATATATTTTTTTTAGACCTTATACCCAGTACTATTAATATTTAATAATATAAAATAATAGGTCAAAAAACAATAAAGTTTTAATATAAGTTTACAATCATGTAAATCAGTTTTTAACTCCCAAGTTTTATTCAGAAACTGAATGGTTTATGTGCTTTGCTTACCTCAAAATAACTTTTAAACATTTATAATTATAAAAACTACAATTAATACAAATAATGGATAAGAAAATATACTTGTACAATTTGCATTGGAGTATAGAAAATGCTTTTTGTGAACACAAAAGTTTTTAATATTATTGGTTAGTGAAAAGTGTCTTACGCATTTATCCTCCATTTCAGCAATTTTATCCTCTGCTCCCTCCATGTCGGGTTCTTCCTCTCTCACTTTTCCCGTTTGCCTGTCCTTATCCTCCCTAATTAACCTATTGAGATATGTTTGTAATTCTATTTCTTGAGCTATTCGTCGTTCTTCCTGGATGGAGAACCGTTTTTTCCTAGCCGTCCGCAAAAGTGCAGCTATGTCATCGCCGAAGTTCAGCTTCTGTTCCTTAGCCAAATCTTGCGCTAAAAAGGAGGGAAGAAATCTGATTCTCAAAGCACTAAAATTCTTAAAAATGCAACATAATGTTTTTTATTCATAGTAGTTTTTATTCAGTTCAAATATTTACAAGTAATGTTCAACGTCAATTTTAATTGCGTTTGAAGGCAACTTCTCCATTTGTCTACCATTGAGGATGAGGGGAAATTCTTGAGTTAATGTACCTAACAAAAATTGGTCTTCGCCATTTCTTTTATACTTGATGATGCAGATTCCCTTGCTGCAACAGGATACAATTCCAGTTTGTATTTTCTCTATTTCCTTTGGCATTTTTTCGGTACCTTTGACTTGATTTGTGTTTACGGAATCATTTTGCTTGCATTCTTGTTTGCTTCTTGATCCATTTTGTTCATCTCTTGATTTTTTTTGTTGATCTGTTGATTGATTTTCATTAGCTGCTGTTTTGTTTTCTTTAGCAGTGTTTTTATCTTCTATCCCAACATACATTTTTTCACTGTTGCTTTCATTATCTTCATTGATATCAACAATTTCTTCAATACTCTGGTCTATTATTTTATTTGCATTACAGTTATTATCCATTTTATTGTTACTTTGTACAACAGTTTTTGTTTTTGTTTGTTTGTCATGTTTTCTAATTTGGTTACCTCTTCTTTTATTTTTCTTACACTGTCTCTTGTTTTTGTGATTTATATTTTTATTTCCCCTTTCCCTCTTCTTATTGTGGCTTTCCATTGGCTTCGCAGTTTCCTTGTTAATATCATCATCTTCTTTGTTATCATCATAATCTTCCTTGATAATATCTCCACCTTCCTTGTTATTATCATCATAATCTTCATTTTTATTTTCGTTATAATTCTTATTGTGTTTATTCTGTTTCTTATTTTGGTTCTTCTTCTTTTTAGATTCAACATCCACATTTTTATCTCCAATATCCATTTCAGAGAATTGGTTGAAATTGTCAGGAAACTTGCAAGAGAACATTATAGGGCTCTTGAGCTTACAAGCGTAACAATTCTTCCCAATTTCACAAGCAGAGGGAAATTTGCATTCTTTATTACCCAGGAAGTTTAAGGTCACAGGAACCGCCTTGGATAGCTCTTGGAGGATACTGATGTCTATTACATCCATTTCGTTGGAGGCAGGGTTCATGAGCCATTTCTCGTGACTGTTACCAATGAGATCAACGCATCTGCGATACTTGGCTAACAAAACACTAAAGCCCATTTTGTCAAATTATGTGAGCTGTTACTGCAGAACATGAATGTTGCACGGTTGTTGTACAAGCATTGTGTGAGTGCACCGAAAGAATGCACAAAACAGATATGGTTTGCGACTAGTTGATGTTTATCAGGAGTTTTAGGTTACAGTATTGAAAGGATTCTTTTGTGATTTATATGCTTGATTATTTTAGGGTCAGGTTTACGGTTCTATTTAAAGCTGACTAGTGTTAAAATTCGGTGTACTATTTTTACCTTTGGGGAATTTGAAGTAAATTTTTTCAGGTTTTCAACTCTTTTGGTTATGATGGCTGTAACCGTAACGAGCAAGTGTATTATAAGTGTCCAAGTATTCGCATAAAATATTTAATTTCATGTATAACATAACATCTGTTTATTATAATTTCAATTTATAGCTCCTATTGTGTATCATATTTTTAAAGGAACTAGTTGAAATGATAAACGCTGGGAAAATGATACAAGTTCGCCTTTCAAAAATTTTATTTAATTCTTACCTCTGAGCAGGTGCTTGATTGCTTCATCGTAGTTTTCAGTCTCATATAAAGCTTGACCCATGAAGAAATGTCCTTTCACTAAATTTGGATCCATGTCCAATGCCCGTCGGCAATCTACGCACGCCTGCTCCCATCTTAATAACTTCAAGTGGCATAAAGCTCGGTTTGTGAAGTAGTGAGCTACATCTGGATTTTTGATCTGAAAGAACATAAAAAAATCATCTAAATAATTTTACACTAGCAAGTGATAATCTTGATATTTAGTGAATTGAGTCTAAGAGGTAAAAGAACTAGGCTAACAGATATTTATTATTCTTGTGCGTAGATACAGAAATGCTTCAGAAACTCCAAGACTCTTTCGATATACCTATATGTTAAAGAATTGATGCGAATGATAGAATAATAACAGAAAATTTGTACTTCCATCAATCAGTCAATATAAAATTTGAAAGAAAAACCTTAGAAAATACAGATATAAAGAGAGGCACGAGCCCTGAACAATGAGGATGTGCGAATAGTAGTAATCAGAAATTCAATTCATAATATTAATTAGGTATGTTGTCGATACTGTATTTTTATCGGAAAACTTAATGGGTCTTTAAAAGAATAGAAAAGACATAAATCCTCATTGATCGCCTTGGTGTGTGCTGTTGCTATCTTTGTAGTTTCTAGACCAATTAAATCCAACATTTCCAAATTTAAACTAACGTTAATAGTCGTCATTATTCGTTCTATTATTTAATGTTAATTTCAGGAATTTAAAAGTTGCAAGAGATGTAGTTTAAATCTCTATCAAAATGTGCATTATCTATACTACATGTCTTCGTGAAATTAAAATAATAAGCGAGTAAAAACCATTGAAATTTTTGTTATTTTGAGGCTTGACTCTAGCATAACCTCAAACCCGAACTGTCACTTTCCACCTTCAAAAGCGACCAGTTCATTTCAATCCAACATTTCTGCCCAAAAAACGGCTGAAAGCACTTACGATCGCCTTGCTGTAGCAATTTATAGCATCTTCGTATTTCCTCAAAGTGAACAGCCTATTCCCTTGCTCTTTCAATTCCTTATCAGTTAAATTCGCAGTGGAGTACATATGCTTACTCATTATGCTGTCTTATTGATATTCTCACTGCCACTAAAGAAGGTTTCGCCGTAGACGAAATGATTTCATGAAATCGTCACTTGGAGCAAATAAAATATTTGGAAATAATAATAGAGATCGTGAGAAGTCGTATCGCGCTAAAAGACTCAGAGCAAAACATGACAACTACAGACTTGCGACAAGTGCGGATGGCTCACGTGGAATAATCGCATTTTCTTGTTTGGTAATAAAAAGAATCTTGTCGGCCAATTCAGAGAACGATTACAGAATTACTCATCTGCCATCTAGCTGAAAAAATATTACGTAATACGAAAACCGCGGAAGAATTTGACGTGGACTAATGACTTGTTTGTGATGTCTATTGTTCATATACGCAGTGTGATCAAAGATGAATTTTCTTATTTTGACGAATCTCCATTCGTAGATTAACATACCCTTGCAGCTAAAAAAAATCTGAAAATCAGGAACATTAAATTTAACTTTCAAAAACAATTTGTTGCTTTTATTTCAGAATTATAAAAGAAACCCATTATTTCCCGCTTTCATTTTAAACTGCAGCCCCCTACCGCTTCATTTCCAAACTACAGCAAAACAGAATTCTACTGGCCCGCCAGGTGACAGCCCCCTTCACAAACGTCAAACATCTCCCACTTTAAGTTTATCCCAAGTACGCCCATGTGCGGTATTTTTTGAGTAGCATGTGCAACAAATCATCCTTTTTCTTCGATTATTGTTAACTCTCGCTTGTCTCAACGCTGTGTTGCCTTTGTGATGTTGTCCGAATGCGATAAAGGGGTTATAGGGCCCCACGTTCCTGCCTTAGTTAACCACTGCAGTGCCGAAGAAAATTCACCGGTGAATAGCCAAGAAAATGATAAAAACAAGAGCGAGGCGATTATTGTCCAAAGTGCAATTCCCAAAAGAAGGTGAGTTTATTTGAACCGCCCGCCTAACGATCGTGTATTGTTTAAATTGTTCAAAAGTTGGCCTGAAAGCGGCAAATTTTGCGGCACAATAGTACGTTCATTTTTGTATTACCCCCACTGAAAACGTACGCCGGCTTACATTTTCATTGATTATTTTGCTCACCCATTATTTATGCTTATATGTACTTGTGCGAACATTTGATATTGTTACCTAATGCTTCGTGCCATTGCATACATTATTATATCATTAGTACCTAAGTCTTATATGAAGTTAATTGCTTGTAAACAAATTTTAAAAAACCTATAAAAGGCACCCCGACACGCAATTCATTCAGTCCCCCTTTATTATTATTATTTTAAGAAAGTAGTATAATTTCTTTTTAATTTCATAAAAATCATTGTTAAATAGGAGTTTGCTCTTTCAAATTAATATTTTTTAATATCTATATTTATTTGTTTTTTCTTATAGTACGAAATTCGTATTATAAGAAAAAACAATATTCTACAGAAATAGAGAATATCTTAACGTATTAGGAAATTTTATATTTTATAATAATTTAATATCTCCTGAAGAAGTTATTATCTTATAACGAAACGTTGAGATGGAAATTTAAATATATATTTTTTTGAGACCTCATGCCCATTATTATAAATATTTGATAATTAAAAAAAATCAATTTTATCAAGAATGTAGATTCTCTTCATGATATTTTATTGGTCAAACACTATGAAAATGTATGTTCAACAAACAAAGGTTCAGAATTGCATTATAATTCATATTGAAAACAAATGATTGCATGACATGATATTAATGGAACACAAGTATTTTTGTTTTATCTTCCATCACAGTTAAAAGTGTTGTATATAGTAGGTACAACATTGCATTATATTCCATGTATTCCCTACAACAGGATATGTTTAATGTAAAATGCTAACATTATCCAAAAGGTTTTATCCTACTTTCATAGTGTTATCATTTTTCTGCAACAATCTGCAGCAAATCCAGTTTATTTTGCATTATTAGAAACACAACCTATTTTCTACCATTCCGACCTTCAAAGTTTGGCTAGCAGCAGGTAATGATGCATAATGATAACTAATTTTGTAGTTAGACGTAAATGATTACTAGCAAAGTATATAACGAATTACAAGCACACTCAGAGACCCAAATAAACAATAATTGTATAACTAATGCAATTAAAATAAGTGCAGAGATAAGGCTAAAATATTGGAAAACTGCTAAGGTTTATTGATGAAAAGAGTGAAAAAACTAGCAAAAATAAAACATGATGAAGAACTGAATCCAATAAGTCCCGAACATTCACACTCATAAATATATGTTGGTCATTATTGATTCATTTGATATACAGGGTGGTCCATTTATCCTGATACTTGCAAATATCAGACAAATCGATCATGTTAGAGACAAATGGTTTTAAAAATATAATTTAACGGAAAGGGGGAAAGCGGAATACATGATGTACGTATTATTTATATGAGAGGCTCAAGGTTATTTCAAGGTCTTTTTTTTTTTAATGGAAACATATTTTTTATTGGTTATTCTTATTGTTAGCAAGAAAATATATAACTTTTGTATAAAATATTTTTCAAATTAGAGCATAGTTTCTTAGATATTTGTCGAAAAAACATTGATTTCAGGAATTTATTTTATTTCTGTAGTAGGCATATAACACTTTATAGAAACAAAAGAACTTCATATTATATAATAAAAGTTTTTATCCTGCTTATACAGGGTGGTCCAGCTAAGAAGGCCCACTTAAATTACAGCGTTATTAACAAACTTAGAACAATAAAACTTGCAGGATTTACTCAGCACCTAAGGAGCTCCAAAAAACGCTAGTAGTGTTTTGTTTTGCCGTGCATAGTTTTTGCGCAAGCGCACTTGGATCCATAAAAGTGATGATGAAGATGAATTTTTTTTGCATATTTAAATCGGCAAGTAATTCTGCATACAATGGTATAAACATTTCTGCAAAAAAATGGCGGATGGCCGAAAAACATTTATTTAATATTACGGATTTGTTTATCAAGTTAGGACAATGAAATTTCCAAAAATTAATTCT
>JAWQRP010005882.1:0-10241 GCA_033557875.1 Quadriops clusia
TCAGGTAAATGACCAGAAGCTATGACCAGATCCTTCGGCAATTATCCATTCTGACGTAAGGTTAATCAGGTATTAATCTAATGTAAGGTAAGAGATTAATTCTGGATGAGAAAAGATAAATAATTATATCTAACATCCCTTGAGTAAAATAAACAATAGGAAACCCGTCATGCTACAAAAGTGTATCTTATTACATTTACAAAACTATTTTGAGTTTGATAGTTATCTTTTATAAGACAATTTTGGATCTTCCGAATTTTTTAATATGCATGTGAGAGGAGGTTATCAGGATGAGAGATAGATAACTTGATAACACTTGATTGCACTTAATACTATCAGAGAGTATAAGAATATATATAGAGACTTCACCCTATGCGTTTTACGGAAACCAAATATCGGGCTGAAATCCCTACTCTCTTGGGCTGAGATTTCTCGATCACAAGCGAGCTGACAAACTAGGGCTATCCAAATCAGTAGTATGCCGCACGTTGATTGGTATGGATGTATGTACTTACCTACATTGGCTAATACTGAACACTTTTCAATTTTTTTATTTACCTGCGTTTCATTTTTAAATTTAACCCTAGATTCGTTATACACACGAGGAACGTTTTAACGTAAATTTGTAAATAAATCGGGTGGGCCTTACTTAGGTGTGATACTACTAATCCTATTTTCTCATGTTTCAAGGAGACCCTTGAAAAGAAGTTGTATACAACCATGTAGCGTAATAATATTTGGCAATCTATTGTTGCGAATGCATTCGCTACTCTTAAACTAGTACCCGTTAATAATGAGCCCTTTTCTAATTGCACTTACTGTAATTATTGTTTAATTATAGACCTATAAATAAAAATTCTTTAAAGAGTTTCAATTTTTTTACACCCATATATATGTAAAAAGCTGAAGCAACTTATTTAAAATGTGCGAAAAATGCTCAATTACCTAGATCTGTCGATGCGGTAATACTTATGATATGCAAATTCGAGCGAGACCGCATAGAAAGCCTGGTTACGGTGATAGCACACATCGAACAATATTCTACGACAAACATCGCGTTTACCATCCCTGAAATGGCCTGTCATATGAAGCTTGCTTAAGTAGCCGTGAGTCGTCGAGGCTACACTTCAATTTGTTGACCAGGAGAAGTGGGGGTGAAAACTTACCGATCGCCAAATCTCCCGTAAGGTGAAGTCTCTATATATTCCTATACTCACTGATACTATGGTATAGCTCGGTAAGGTATAGAGGCAGATAAGATGATGTCGCGTTATCTAATAGTATTTATTCTGATCCTAATATGTTTCATCTTGTCTAGTACAACTTCAAAATATACAAGAGAACGTCGAGCAGAGACCACTCCATTTTGTATATTGTAAATATTAAAACTTTGTAACGCATAGAATGATTCAATAACTTCTCGCATTAAATTTAAGTACGTGTATTACATATATTTATTTCTGTAAAGGTTATTATCGAAAATTTTTGCACTGTTTCAATCTTGTTTATGTTTACATTAGTTTTGAGGTTATCAATAGACCATATTAAGTTATTTTATGAGATTCTTATTATTCTCGCAAAAATAAAATGCCGCTCACGAAACTAATAGAAAATCCTTCAACATTAAATACCTACTCGTGGGTGTTTGATACATTCGTTATAAAAACTCCTTCAACAATACCAACATTAAACATAAAAGGGAACCAAACATTACAAACGTTCTTTCCAACTGTTCATTTATTTGTCTCCTGCTAGGTTAAGCAGTTTATTATTAATGTCATTTTGTTGTTGAACTCTACTTCTTAGCATTTCGTTCGTTACCTTAGCAGTAAGTACATTTATATAGTATACCCAAGACTCACTAGTTAACGTATATCTACTAAGAACAAACAAATTGTTCTAAACATAATATTTCATGTTACGATGCATTTTCAGGAATACGTCTGAAAAACGCATTAGAATGGCCGACAATTTGGTAAATGTCCACATAAAGGAAGAATGTATCGCAGAAGAATATCCTACGACAATCAAACAGGAAATAGACATCGAAGAATTCGACACGAGACACCTGAAATTGGAAATCGAGGCGAATATGGAATATTCTTGTCATGTTTGCGAAGAAGTGTTCCAATTCGAGGCAGAAGTGGGGAGGCATATTGATGAATATCATAAGAACTATTCAAATCAACAGGATATCAAAGTTGAAAGCAACAACTTGATTGGTCATCGACCGGATCCTTGCGAAGAACACCAACCTTCAACGTCGAATTATTGCTCAGTTTGTGACAAGTCATTCTCTAGCGACGACTCTTTACAAATTCACTTACGCACACATACAGGTGAGAAACCGTTTTCTTGTGCAATTTGTGAGAAGACATTTGCTTTAAAATCCAATTTAAAACAACACTTACATACACATACAGGTGAGAAACCGTTTTCTTGTGCAATTTGTGACAAGTCGTACTCTCAAAAAGCCCACTTGAATGTTCATTTACGCACTCATACAGGTGAGAAACCGTTTTCTTGTGCAATTTGTGACAAGTCATTCTCTAGAAATTGCTATTTAAAAATTCACTTACGCACGCATACAGGTGAAAAACCGTTTTCTTGTTCAATTTGTGACAAGTCATTTTCTGACCAAACCCATTTTAAAAGACATTTACGCACTCATACTGGTGAGAAACCGTTTTCTTGTACAATTTGTAACAAATCATTCTTTAGAGACGGCTTTTTACAAACTCACTTACGCACACATACAGGTGAGAAACCGTTTTCTTGTGCAATTTGTGACAAGTCCTTCACTAACCCAAATACTTGTAGAAGACATTTACACACACATACTGGTGAGAAACCGTTTTCTTGTGCAATTTGTAACAAATCATTCTCTAGAGACGACTATTTAAAAATTCACTTACGCACACATACAGGTGAGAAACCGTTTTCTTGTGCAATTTGTGCCAAATCCTTCTCTAACCAAGGTAATTTTAAAATTCATTTACGCACACATACAGGCGAAAAGCCGTTTTCTTGTGTAATTTGTGAGAAGACATTTTCTTTAAAAAGATATTTGAAACAACATTTAGACACACATACCGGTGAGAAACCGTTTTCTTGTACAATTTGTGAAAAGTCCTTCTCAGACCAATCCAGGTTTAAAAGACATTTACGCATACATACAAGTGAGAAACCGTTTTCTTGTACAATTTGTGGCAAGTTATTTTCTAGAAACGACTCTTTACAAATCCACTTACGCAAACATACAGCTAAGAATTTGTAACAAGACATTCTCTTTGAAAAACAAGTTGAAAATACATTAACGCTTACACATTGGTAAATATCCGCATAGTTTATGTAATATACTTGTATATATTTTTATAGTGTGTAGAAAAATGTTTACTAATTTGCAAAAGTAAGTGATGTAATATAGGAAGCATCTTTGTTTAATTGAAATGTATTGCTGCAATTCAAATACAATTTGAGTCCATTTTTGTGCTGTTTCTTTGGCAGACATTTTCCTCTTGAATCAACGCAGGCCCAATGGTTTTGTGTTTAACAGCTATTTCACTTGGTAGGGAAAAGAGAAACACATATATGTAGTTGTATAATTACTGAGAAAAGGTTTCTCGACAATATAATAAACCAGAAGTTTTAAAGAAATGTCTTAAAAACGTTTATTTGACCTTTATACATCCAAAATAGGCGCAGATTATAAAGGTGTTTTACTATATTAAAGTGTATCTTATTACATTTACAAAACTATTTTGAGTTTGATAGTTATCTTTTATAAGACAACTTTGGATGTTTTGAATTTCTTAATATGCATGTGAGAGGAGGGTATCAGTATGAGAGATAGATAACTTGATAACACTTTATTGCACTTAATACAATGGTATAGCTCGGTAAGGAATAGAGGCAGATAAGATGATGTCGCGTTATCTAATAGTACAGGAAGTTTGGTCTTGCCGTCCTGCGCGCGTTGCGCTTCCGTTTCGGACTGGAGGGAGTCGCGGGAGATTCAAAGGGCGTAGCTGCGCTATCATACACATACTATACCTCTTACCATTTCGACATATAGCAATTTCGCTAATAATTTATACAACAGAATCATACGTTTATTAATTATTTATTCTGATCCTAATATGTCTCATCGTGTCTAGTACAACTTCAAAATATACAAGAACGTCGAGCAGAGACCACTCCATATTGTATATTGTAAATATTAAAACTTTGTACCCCATAGAATGATTCAATAATTTCTCGCATTAAATTTAAGTACGTGTATTATATTTATTTCCGTAAAGGTTATTATTGATAATTTTTGCACTGTTTCAATCTTGTTTATGTTTACATTAGTTTTGAGGTTATCAATAGACCATATTAAGTTATTTTATGAGATTCTTATTATTCTCGCAAAAATAAAATGCCGCTCAAGAAATTAATAGAAAATCCTTCAACCTTAAATACCTACTCGTGGGTGTTTGATACATTCTTTACAAAAACTCCTTCCCCAATACCAACATTGAACATAAAAGGGAACCAAACATTACAAACGTTCTTTTGTTTGTCTCCTGCTAGGTTAATCATTGTTCATTATTCAAGTCATTTTGTTGTAGAACTCTACTTCTTAGCATTTCGTTCGTTATCTTAAGCAGTAAGTACATTTATATAGTATACCCAAGACTCACTAGATAACGTATATCTATAAAGAACAAACAAATTGTTCTAAACATAATAGTACATGTTACGATGCATTTTCAGGAATACGTCTGAAAGAGCCATTAGAATGGCCAATAGTTTGGTAGATGTCCACATAAAGGAAGAATGTATCGCAGAAGAATATCCTACGAGAATCAAAGAAGAAATAGAAATCGAAGAATTCGACACGAAACACCTGAAATTGGAAATCGAGGCTAATATGGAATATTCTTGTCATGTTTGCGAAGAAGCGTTCCAACTCGAGGCAGAAGTGGGGAGGCATATCGAGACATATCATAAGAAGTATTCAAATCAACAGGATATCAAAGTTGAAAGCAACAACTTGATTGGTCATCGACCGGATCCTTGCGAAGAACACCAACCTTCAACGTCGTATTATTGCTCAGTTTGTGACAAGTCATTCTCTAGCAACGACTCTTTACAAATTCACTTACGCACACATACAGGTGAAAAACCGTTTTCTTGTGCAATTTGTGAGAAGACATTCTCTTCAAAATCCAATTTAAAACAACATTTACACACACATACAAGTAAGAAACAGTTTTCTTGTGCAATTTGCATGAAGGCATTCTCTCAAAAATCCCATTTGAAACAACATTTACACACACATACAGGTGAGAAACCGTTTTCTTGTGCAATTTGTGACAAGTCTTTCACTGGCCAAACTTCTTTTAAAAGACATTTACGCACACATACTGGTGAGAAACCGTTTTCTTGTACAATTTGTGGCAAGTTATTCTCTAGAGACGACTCTTTACAAATTCACTTACGCACACATACAGGTGAGAAACCGTTTTCTTGTGCAATTTGTGACAAGTCCTTCATTGACCCAAATACTTGTAGAAAACATTTACGCACACATACTGGTGAGAAACCGTTTTCTTGTACAATTTGTAACAAATCATTCTTTATAAACCGCTATTTACAAGTTCACTTACGCACACATGCAGGTGAGAAACCGTTTTCTTGTGCAATTTGTGACAAGTCCTTCACTGACCCAAATACTTGTAGAAGACATTTACGCACACATACTGGTGAGAAACCGTTTTCTTGTGCAATTTGTAACAAATCATTCTTTAGAGACGACTATTTAAAAACTCACTTACGCACACATACAGGTGAGAAACCGTTTTCTTGTTCAATTTGTGCCAAGTCCTTCTCTAACCAAGGTAATTTTATAATTCATTTACGCACACATACAGGCGAAAAGCCGTTTTCTTGTTTAATTTGTGAGAAGACATTTTCTTTAAAAAGCTATTTGAAACAACATTTACACACACATACTGGTGAGAAACCGTTTTCTTGTGCAATTTGTAACAAGACATTTTCCTCAAACAAAGCTTTTAAAAGACATTTCCGCACACATACAGGTGAGAAACCGTTTTCTTGTACAATTTGTGACAAGTCATTTTCTAGAGACGACTTTTTAAAGACCCACTTACGCAAACATTCAGCTAAGAATTTGTAACGGCATACTCTTTAAAAATCAAGTTGAAAATACATTAACGCTCACACATTAGTAAATAATCGTAAAAACGAATTAGGATAAACGCAGATGAAATGCACCTTTTCGGGCGAGGGTGAAATTGGCTGCACTTGTTCTCAATTACGATTTGTGTCACGCTCGTCCTCCGGGCATCAATTCATAACAAAACCCTGCGAAATATTGCTCTTAATTATAAGCTACCGATTTCGACCCGTCCCCAGGCCATCTTCAGGCACTTCAAGTCATGAAATTATTATAAAACATTTTATTTGCAAAGTTCTCCTGTATAAAATTATTTATTATTAATGAAATAAAGCTCCATTTACGCGTACGGAAAAATAGGTTTTGCCTTATTTGATAAATCACTATAACTGTTAGAATTGAATAGATATATGCTTTGAAAATTTTTTTTTGCTTATTTACAGACTCACATTGATTATAAACCGCTTCTTAACGCATAACTTATGTAATATGCTTGTATATATTTTTATAGTGTGGAGTAAAATGTTTACTAATCTGAAAAATTATTTGAAGTAATATGGGAAGTATCTTTGTTTTATTCAAATGTATAGCTGCAACTCAAATACAAATTGTGTTTACTTTCTAGTTGTTTCTTTGTCGAACATATTCCTCTTCCTGAATCACTTGATAGGGAAAAGAGGAACACCAATAGTTATATAATTGCTGAGAAAAGGTTTTCTCGACAATTTAATAAACCAGAAGTTTTATAGAAATGTCTTAAAAACGTTTATTCTACCTTTATACAACCTATATATAACCAAAATAGGCGCAGGTTATAAAGGTGTTTTACTATATTAAAGTATATCTTAATACATTTATAAAACTATTTTGAGTTTGATAGTTATTCTGTTATTACTTCTATGTAACAATTTTTATTTATAATGGCAATCTTAATATAGACAATTTTCATCTTTCGAAATAATTTGGCAAACTTTATCACACTTTTCAATCTTGTACCTGGATCGTATCCAACTTCGGAGGAGCAACACCAAGAACGACGGAGGAGGTAAATAATTATTGTGAATTCCTAAGACACACATTCAAAATTTGTAAGGAAACCATAGATCAAGTTCTATATGAGAATAATAATGACAATAATATTAAGAAACTCAATATAATGAACCCTTTGATCCCCAAAATGTACAGTACTATAAAGTTACACAAAGAAGGACACCCAATCAGACCTATTTGTATTTTATCTATTTCTAGTGATTCAAATGAATGTAGAATTTTTGGACCTATTTTAGTCATGATATATTGGTGCGGTTGTGTTTCAATTTCATGTAAACTTTTAATACCAAGTTCTTAGATGAATGAAAATTTGTTTTCATGCCAGTTTGCAATTAGAATATAATATTCCAATTGATGAATTATTTAACTGCACATCTTATCATTTGTTAGCGCCCCTAGGAACTTTTCGGCTGTTGGTAACGCAAGTAACATATATTACATATATGTATATTACTATTACATATTATATACTGCATGCTATGATTATATTTCTTTTCATTTTAAGATATGAGTTCGTATCTTTCGTTCATGAACTCTTATCTGTTAGTTCACCGTATTAAAACACATGTAAAACGAGTGGTTATCTCCTAAACCCGACATGTTATCTGCTAGATCCTAAGAA
The DNA here is from genome assembly GCA_033557875.1 of Quadriops clusia. Taxonomy (NCBI): domain Eukaryota; kingdom Metazoa; phylum Arthropoda; class Insecta; order Coleoptera; family Hydrophilidae; genus Quadriops; species Quadriops clusia. Next base: position 7,857 of record JAWQRP010005882.1, read on the forward strand.
AGATGTAACTTGACTCCTTGCACTTTTAATACCCAGTAAGCAAAAAAAAACATCAAAAAAACGTGAAAATGATGAGGCATGTCACCTTAGTGATGTCCTTTTTTGGTCACATTGTTGAAGAAAATGATGGTGAAAATGATGCTTAATGTCAGTCTGATACCACGTCCTAAAATTAACGTTGTCTAGGTGATGTATTTTTGACGTGAAAAAGACATGTAATCGACGTAAACATAACTTTGATATAAAATATTTTGTACATGAAGTTTTATGATGTCACTACGAAGATATCTTTTTGACATAAGAAAAACATGAAAATTACTAAGTTTCCGAGAGTCAACTTATTTGATTCTCAAGCAGTTCATTGTTTTCTTTATTAACAACCTAACACCTCTCCACTTCGAACCAACGAACTGCAAGTGGAAACGTAACTCGCAGCCCTCTCAGGCGAACAGCATCATGGCAGTTCCGGTTCCGGCATCTTGGCGATAGAGAAGCTCACCGTGCTGCGCGGCGTCCTTTTCATTCACTGTTTTTCTTGAGTTTATATTAAGGCGGTTTATATAATAAACAGGTGTTGTCTTCAAACAGTGACTTTTATTAATACCCACACTAATAAAATATTTTATAATAATTTCATGACTTGCAGTGCTTGAAGATGGCCCGGGGTCGGGGACGAGCGTGACACAAACAGTAGTTGAGAAAAAATGTAGCCAGCTTCGCTCTCGTTCAGGGAGGCTACTTTTCATCCGTATTCGTTTTTATGATTATTTACCAATATGTGTGCGTAAGTGTATTTTCAAATGATACTTTTGAAAGAATGACTTGTCACAAATTGTACAAGAAAACCGTTTCTCACCCAGTATGTGTGCGTAAATGTCTTTTATAAGTATTTGGGTTAGTGAAGGACTTGCCACAAATTGCACAAGAAAATGGTTTCTCACCTGTATGTGTGCGTAAGTGAATTTGTAAAGAATCGTCTCTAGAGAATGACTTGTCACAAATTGTACAAGAAAACGGTTTCTCAGCAGTATGTGTGCGTGAATGTCTTTTAAAACTGGATTGGTCAGAGAAGGATTTGTCACAAATTATACAAGAAAACGGTTTCTCACCTGTATGTGTGCGTAAGTGAGTTTGTAAAAAGTCGTCTCTAGAGAATGATTTGTTACAAATTGTACAAGAAAACGGTTTCTCACCTGTATGTGTGCGTAAATGTCTTTTCAAACTGGAATGGTCAGAGAAGGACTTGTCACAAATTGCACAAGAAAACGGTTTCTCACCTGTATGTGTACGTAAATGTGTTTTACAAGTACTTGGGTCAGTGAAGGACTTGTCACAAATTGTACAAGAAAACGGTTTCTCACCAGTATGTGTGCGTGAATGTCTTTTAAAACTGGAATGGTCAGAGAAGGATTTGTCACAAATTATACAAGAAAACGGTTTCTCACCTGTATGTGTGCGTAAGTGAGTTTGTAAAAGGTCGTTTTGAGAGAATGATTTGTTACAAATTGTACAAGAAAACGGTTTCTCACCTGTATGTGTGCGTAAATGTCTTTTCAAACTGGAATGGTAAGAGAAGGACTTGTCACAAATTGCACAAGAAAACGGTTTCTCACCTGTATGTGTAAGTAAATGTCTTTTACAAGTACTTGGGTCAGTGAAGGACTTGTCACAAATTTCACAAGAAAACGGTTTCTCACCAGTATGTGTGCGTAAATGTACTTTAAAACAGGATTGGTCAGAGAAGGATTTGTCACAAATTATACAAGAAAACGGTTTCGCACCTGTATGTGTGCGTAAGTGAGTTTGTAAAAAGTCGTCTCGAGAGAATGATTTGTTACAAATTGTACAAGAAAACGGTTTCTCACCTGTATGTGTGCGTAAATGTCTTTTCAAACTGGAATGGTCAGAGAAGGACTTGTCACAAATTGCACAAGAAAACAGTTTCTCACCTGTATGTGTGCGTAAATGTCTTTTCAAATGACACTTTTGAGAGAATGACTTGTGACAAATTGTACAAGAAAACGGTTTCTCATCAGTATGTGTGCGTAAATGTTTTTTACAAGTATTTGGGTTAGTGAAGGACTTGCCACAAATTGCACAAGAAACCGGTTTCTCACCTGTATGTGAGCGTAAGTGAATTTTTAAATTGCGGTTTCTAGAGAATGACTTGTCACAAATTGCACAAGAAAACAGTTTCTTACCAGCATGTGTGAGTAAATGTTTTTTCAAATTGGATTTTGAAGAGATTGTCTTCTCAGAAATTGCACAAGAAAACGGTTTCTCACCTGTATGTGTGCTTAAGTGAATTTGTAAAGACTTGCCTCTAAAGAATGACTTGTCATAAAATGAGCAATAATTCGACTTTGAAGGTTGGTGTTCTTTGCC
>JAWQRP010005883.1:0-10241 GCA_033557875.1 Quadriops clusia
CTCCAACCGTTCAAAATGCTTTACAAATCTAAAAACTCCTAACCTAATTTTAAATAAAACTCACGTGGTATATAAGATCAATTGTATTGACTGCCCTAAATCGTATATAGGACAAACCCAGCGTCACCTACACGACAGAATTAAAGAAGACGAAAACAGTATCATCAAACCTAACCAAAACAATAATACCGCCTTAAAAAATCATGCCATAGAGCAAAACCACAAATTTGACTTCAAAAACCCATCGATTCTTGATACAGAAAAGCATGATAAAGCTAGAGGCATTTTAGAGATGATACACATACACAGACAAAGTAACCTTTCAGTGAACGACAGACGTGACATAGAGGGATTGAGCCATTTCTACCATTCATTGTTGTAATAATTAATTGTTTTCAACCCGTTAAATCAAATGTTATCCAGAAATGTAAATGATAGGAAACCATGCACTAAAAATTTAAATTTACCGCCCGCCAACCAGTTTATAATACTGACGACACATCACCGCGTTGCATTCACAACATACTTCATTCCGTTCCAGATTTGACAGCACCACGTTCTCCTCAAGGTTCTGGCCAGTAATTAATCTTCGTTAATCAAGCTCATCTAACAAGCAAACATGTTGTTCTTTAAACAATAACTCATTTCAACCTAGGCTTAGTCATGTAAATAAAGAAATTTCACCTTAATTTAATTTAGAAACGTAAGTACACACAAACTTTTAACCAATCACAAATGTCATTAAAATAATATATATCCAAATTACCATAATAATTATTATTGCAGATTTTTGATTTGTATTCCTCTGCGGAAGCAACATTAGTTGCGAAACGCATTGCATCAGGAAATAAAGCAGTTTATAGTAATTTTATTCGTTTAAATTTTTTTTTTAAATGGACTATAACCCAAGAACCGTCATACCGTATTAATCAAAGTCCAAGAAAATACAAAAAGCATTATATATATATATACTTCCACATATTATATTGTGAAGGTATGAATAAGGCCAGCATAATTAGTAAAACTACGAGACTTATCAGAATAAATCAACGGCTGACAAGAGGCGCCCTCGGAGCGATAAATCAATGGATCGCCACGCGACAAAGACCCGACAGACGCTTTGACGGACAATGACCATCTCACACAGCCCAATTCATAATTCGTTAAGGAACTAATTCCAGTATGGGTTGCCAGACCAAGTCCCCCCAAGTTTGCCAAAACCCAAATGTAAAACCGATGATATTTTTCCGGTGGGTTTAACATATTATTATTATTAAGGTGGAAAACAATAAACATTCATAAAATTTATATACCGAAAAAAGTACTTCTGCATGTTTGATTCGAATTGTTTTTACATGGCCGTAAAATAATAACCAGATATTCACAAATTAATTTAAATAAGAAAATATTTGCGGGAATAATATATTTAGTTATACATACATATGTATATTTATTTGGAATACTTGCTTTTAACGTAATAAGCTCCACTCTACACTTAGAATTACACTTATTTAGGTAAATATTAATATGATCTGACGTATTGGAAAATCACTAAAGAAAAATATTCATATTATTATTAATGTTATCATCTTCACTGCTATTGTTATCATTATTAATATAGGCATTATTATTATAGGCATTATTATTTTGCACATAACTTGATTTCAATGTTATTGCAGCTTCGTATCTAACTGGGGTGCAACTCATCAAAGTAATATTTTGCCAAAACAAACCTATTTGACCGTTCTATTTGGATTAACGCATGATGAATTTTATTTTCCAGTCATGCAATCATGTATTACACATTAGTTATGAAATTAATTTATTCCAATGCATTATGCTCTATGAAAATAATTCTGTGTGGACTCTGCATAAAGGGTTAATCAATCAATATATTGTTTGGGTTTTGGTTGCCCCTCCCTTGATATTATTAAGGAGTATATTACAGTCATTTCCTGAGAACTTTCAATTATCAAAAAATTCAACTAAAAATAACAGAAAATAAAATAAAAACTAAAGTAAAAAATAAAATAAAAACTAAAGTAAAAAATAAAATAAAAACTAAAATAAAAAATAAAATAAAAACTAAAGTAAAAAATAAAATAACAACTAAAGTAAAAAATAAAATAAAACTAAAGTAAAAAATAAAATAAAAACTAAAGTAAAAAATACAATAAAAACTAAAATAAAAAATAAAACACCTCGCAAATTTTCCCTCTTCGTAAATCGCAGAAGATAAAAATGGGCACTGTTGCGCGAAGCCCTCGCTGGCCCCTTGTTTCGCCCTAAAAGGTCGAAGCAGTAGAAAAGGTTGAAATCTTAATTAAAACTTTGTTTCGCAAAATAATGCACTTCTAAAGGGACGAAACTCTTTTTGCATTGTCGCCCAGCAGCGCCAACAAAAGAAACTTCCAGCAGGGGAGATTAAATCATTAACATTATTAGGAACTCGAGCCTTCCTGAAGTTTAATTAAAGGAATTGCACTCTTCTTGCCCTTTGGTGATTTTTCGCGAATTTGCATTCGAACGAACGGAAGGTGACAAGCCCGACTTTAGGTTTTATTTTCCTTTAACGATAAAATAGAATTTAAAAAAAAATTGAACAGGTACGGGATAGAACTCTGGGGTTACGCCAGTAAGTCAATTATAGCAATACTGCAAAGTGCGCAATCTAAGTTACTACGCGTCATAACTAACGCCCCCTGGAGAGGTATTCTGATCGTGTGACTCACACGTATGCGCAATGTACGTTTCAACATATCGGCGATTCGGACAATGGTATGCTTTGGTCACAGGTATTAGCATCTCCGATCTGTGACCATAGCATGCCATTGTCCGACACGCTGATATGTTGAAACGTACATTGCGCATACGTGTGAGTCACACGATCAGAATACGCTGAACGAAGCCTTTCCGTATATTCTCCCAGAATATCCTATTCGTATATTCTCCCAGAATATACTTCTCGTATATTCTCCTAGAATATCCTTCTCGAACATCCTCAATAGCTCGCATAACCCAGTTCGAATAACCCAGATCGAATAACCCAGCTCCAATATCCTAGCTCATACATCCTTTACGTACATCGAGCAATGTGATGTCCTTTTCAAGCGTCCTATATAGCGAGCTCCTAGAGAGCGTTCGGCAAACAACCTGTGGACATAAGCTCACGTACGCGGTGCCCGCCGCACTCACCGGAATATTTTATCCCGGAGTATTCCGGACCGAGTCCGGACGGATTCAGATCGATTTAGATGTGGTGATGACCTGAGGCCAGCTGCGACGCCGTCTGACAAACCCGGAAAAAGGCTAATTCCTAGGCGTCGTTATTACGCCGCCTTCTCGATGCTTTCAAATATTTTTGGGTATTTTGTAAGATATCGATCATTTAGAGTCAAATGATGGTTGGAGGTAATGTAGTACGAGGGTTGTTTGAAGAAGAGAAGAAAAGTTGTTTGAAAAGTTCGTGCAAAAGTTAAAACTTGGTAACCCATTGTTTAGATTATTCTTTGGTCTCAGGAGTGTCTTTGCTGCCTGAAATTTTCAACATAATGAGGCTCCAATTAAGCGAGCAAAGCGGCTATATAAACAAATGCATGCCCATACTAAAAGACCTTTCGTTCTGTGCAGCTAATATTTAGTTGTGCGCCACCTCAGGTACAAGATTCTAATTGGTAATTGGGCCACTTCTATCTTGCTCTCTTTGTTCCGCTACGTTTACGTGACTCAGACGATATATCAATTCTTGGTGAACTTCCGTGATTGCTGAGAAACTAGTAATCGTTTCCAACCAAATGAGTATTATAAAATGCGTATTATAAAATGAGTATTCTTACACGAGGGATCACTCGCTAGGGCGATAACAGCGAGCCCGAGCGATAATTCAGGGTCTGAGCATCTTTTCATCAACGTCTCTAAGAGCCTCAAATCCAGATCCTCCTGAATATGCAGTGACCGTTCTGTGTCCGGCCCAGATATAAATCTACTCGCTGCATTCAGATGCTCTGATAAACGTTGACTACCACCGGGAATTCGGCCGTTTGTCTTCTCCAGATTAGAACGTTCCTGGAGCTAAATGGGATCTCGCCGGAGAGACGGGAGAGCTTTTGGCATTAAGCGGGGTCCGCTATAAATTTCTTTACTTTAATTAATATATGTGTGTGTGGGTGGGTGTTTTTGCGCGTGTCTGCACGTGTGTACGAGAACGAGTGTAGTAGTTATACTGAAGTAGGTGTCCTAAGAATAAATTTCACGCACGAGATATTAAAGGGAAAATCTAGGTGACAACTCTGCCTTTGGTGGTACGCTTCCTTCTCCGTTATCAGCAAGATCTCATAAATTGACTAATCAACCCTTCGATATCGGCGGTCAAGCGGCAGTACATAGGAAAGGTCGACAGATTGCACAACTTAGTATACCCAGCGGAACCCAGTGAGAGAGAAACTACCCGGACTCTTTGAACTGCTACATCAGCGCCTCCGGAATGAGCTCGATTCAATTGCACTTGGTTGTCTGGTCCAATTATCATACAATGCATGTATTGTAAGAACCTGAGTAAACCCAATCCAGGCAATTAATGGACATTCACCCAGAAAGATAGCGGAACACTTACTATCGTATGACAGCTCTTCCGTTTCCCCCGAAAACAAACAACACATTTCGAAGGTTTTTGGTTTAATTAGGGCCGAAGTGAATGCGGAAAGGAAATAATTATCAGAATAAGCACGGCCTAATGGTTTTAATTAAGCGCGATACTAATAATGCCTCCCGAAAATCTGCTTATACGTATGCAATAAAGATGTGCTAAGGGGGTAATGAAAAGCAAACAGTGTACGCTTTTTAGCGGCCATTAAATATTAGATACATATACAGCAGTCGGCACAGAGTGGCCTGAATAAATAACCTTGCGGCTTCGTTCCGACGGGGCAGCAGCGATTAACAATGGGCGTTAATTACATTTCGTCTTAACTCATAAACTGCCCCGTTTCCCGCCCCTTGTTATTTGTTGGCATTAGCTTTGGCGAAAACAGGGGGCAACTTTTATTCACTCTAGGTAATTGCGAAGGGCCCCGCCCTCTGCCAAATTGTCCAAGAAGTCACCGTTTAACACGCTGTTATTGTTGTTTCAGCTCTGAAGCCCAAGATGAAAAGCCACTATAGGGGTCACAAAATGGCAGTTTGGCTCAACTTGATCCCTCAACTTCACCAACCTGGGGACGACGATGTTAGCATGAGGCATCATCACTTCCACGAACGGGAGCCCCATTTCTATGCAGGTAAGATTAGGTTTACTTTTCTGGTGCCTGCGGTATCAGGACTTATAAAAATATCCTGCGGTATCAGGACTTATAAAAATATCCTGCGGTATCAGGACTTACAAAAATATTGAATTCGGTTGCCTGCGGTATCAGGACTTACAAAAATACGCTCAGGAGTTGGAATGTTAAGTTTACAACAGTTTTCTCAGACCACGTACAAACAAAACAAACAGGAAATCTGCGAGACAAACTGTTTAATTGAAGGCTGAAAGGTACCAGACTGTACATACATTGCTCCTAGTCATAGTTTCCAATTCTGGAACTTCCTGTACATTTCGATGTCAGCGAGCTGCCCTACTTGTTCAACTTAATTATCGAGTTAGACGATTTGCGAGCATTTGCAATGGGAAATGCATATTATACCTCCAACTTGGCAAATCTTGTTCCATTTGTAATTAACCCGAACCAACCAGCTGCATTGCTGCAGAGCGATTCCGCCAATTCAAAAACAACTGGAAATTATATCAACAAAGTCTATTTATTCCAAACAGGGAAGTCTTCGCCTCCTCATAGGACGACTTGCAGATTCCATTACGTAATGATTGTTTCATAAATCTGCCGCGCGAATTTTATGTGTGGTCGTGATTTTCATGTGTGGTCGTGATTTTCATGTGTGGTCGTGATTTTTATGTGTGGTCGTGATATTCATGTGTGGTCGTGATTTTTATGTGTGGTCGTGATTTTTATGTGTGGTCGTGATTTTATGTATGGTCGTGAATTTGATGTGTGGTCGCAAGGTCATTACTACCAGATTCTATAATCGCATACTAAGTTGCGAATCACGAGTTGTACAAAATAAAGTAACCCCATAATTAGAATGAGAATATATTTGCTCCTCTGCATTTTCCGCCGGCAACGTCAACATTGTTTATAACGCGAGAGGTGGAATAACAATAATAAATAATAATACTAGGAAATCCATTATTCGAGCAACCCTTGCGTGTATTTTGAATAGCGGGCTGCGTGCTCTGCTGCGTCAGAGGAAACAAGATAATTCTGTATTATTCAATGACAACATACTTGAAGTTCAGAGCGAAAATTCGCTGTAACTAACCCCTACTTTATGTGCGCATATTATATGAGATCCATTACGGGGCGGCCCGCTGCTGCATCGCAACTTTGTTTCTAAGTTTGCCGGCTCGATGCGGAACACATTGTTTTTAGCCCATTCCCTGCAGCCCTCCGCATAATAACACATACATTCGGAGCAAGTTTATGTGTTTGGGAAACACTGGCATGAATCGCGATGGCACAATCGGTATGCAAATTGCGGGGGAGAGTCAAAAATATTTTGCTGATTCAAGCATATTACATTTACATTTGCTAGATGGTGTTGTCTGGATGCTAGAAATTACCAATATGTAATTTATTTTAACCTGCTAAATAACTTTAACCTTTATTTTACTTTGTTTTCCTTCCCATCCCCGTTCCCGTTTCAGTCCCCGTTTCCGTTCTAGTTTCAAGTCCAGTACCCATCTCATAGTTTATTTTAATTTAATTCTAATTTATTTTATTTTGCTTCATTTTATTTTACACTATTTTCCTTCCCGTCTTTGTTCCTGTATCAATTCCCGTTCCCGTTTAAGTAAAAGTCCCGTACCCTTATTTTATTTTAATTTAATTATAATTTATTTTATTTAACTTCATTTTATTTTACGCTATTTTCCTTCCCGTCCTCGTTCCTGTTTCAGTTCCCGTTCCCGTTTAAGTTAAAGTCCCGTACCATTTCCTTATTTTATTTTAATTTAATTCTAATTTATTTTATTTTGTTTCATTTTATTTTAATTTCCTTCTCGCCATCATTCCCGGTTCAGACCCTGTTCCTGTTCTAGTTTTCTGTCTCGTACCCGCCCATTTCGGTAATTTATTTCATTTTATTCCATTTTAATGTGACTTCCAGACGTGCGTTCTAGAACTTGACTGGTCAATTTGATAATTATTTAACTTAAAAATTCTTCTTCTTAGTTCCCTAACATAGGGTCGGTTCCCAGACGTTGGAATTATTTAGCCATCTGGTACTAAGTACAAATTTTAAATATTGATTTTTAATTTTTTTGACAAATTCGTGCAGTAAACGGAAACTGGCTAGAGGTGGAAAAAAATGTTAATTTATGTTCATGACCTTTTGTATTTCTTCATAAATTATTTTTCATTTTCTGTATTTTGGACTATGGAATAAAGATGTCTAGTCTGCCTAACATTTCGTTTTTATTATAAAAACTTCTTCAAGGGGTAATATAAATAAAAATGTTTATTCTTTAAGTTAAACTTATTTTTATGCTATATTTGTCAAAACTACATAAATATAAAATATCAATCAATCACAAAATAGGAAATTTCAAATGGCAAATACAGGACGGATGCGGCTTATGTAGACACCATACAGACTTTTAAAAACTAAAATCGCTTGCACAAAAACCAGTCTCCCCTATAGAACGGGTACAGTTTTTTGTGCACGCGATTCTGGTTTCTGGGGTGCATACATTTCAAATATCCATCCTATATGAATTATATGAATTAAAAAATAAGAAGAAGACATAATTGTCAGTTGTTTGACTATCCGTCAATCTGACATTTTAATGCACTGGAAGTTATCAAAATTGAAGGGTTAGGGGCTCCATTCACTATCAGTTTAACTGCAGATCGTTGCCTCAAACGACAGACTGAAGGCGAATATCTCAGATGACCACATACTATCCGTCAACGGCCTGCAGGCAGTTGTGAAGATCGCAGATCTGCGCCTGAAGGCGCCACACTCTATGAAAATCATGCCTGCAGGCCGTTGCTGTAGGTTTCCACTGCAGTCCTAGAACTGAAGTTCCACCTCAGCCATGATGCGTAGATCATACACCTGCAGGCCAACTGATTGTGTGTGGCGAATTTGTTCTTCAGGCCCAGATCTGACGTTCGTAGGCCTGTCGCCTGTCGTTGGATCAGATCCCCGCCTGTGCCCGCCACGCACCATCCGTCTGCTCGATCTGTAGTCCACGACCTTCAGGCCTACTGAAGTGTGTGTGGCCAATCCCTCTATCCGGACAGGCCAATATCTGCAGTTAAACTGATAGTGAATGGGGCCCTTTAGCAAGTCGCCCATAGAGCAGTCGACCTGACATTTGAAAGCAAAAATATTAAACCAACGACGCCGCTTCCCTTCAAATTAAAATGGGGTCTCTCCTAAGCTAACCTAACGGGATAAACGTCACGTTGACAAATAAAATGACTACTTTTCAAACTAAAAAGCGACCTTAAATGCGAAAACAAAAACAAAGCAAATCATCTAAAGCCAGATAAAAGCGCCCAACTAATGTATTTACCAAATAGACAAAAGAAAACCATTTATGGGAACCAATAAAACAAAAAAAATAAATAATTCGGGCAGCCCGCAAGCAAGGACAGACTTTTATTAGCAAGGGCGGCATCCGATTGTGGAAAAAATAATGGAGCAAGACAAGTAGAAAAAGTCTACGAGAACGTATTTTCTCGGTGTCAGAGAAAACATAATATTTTTGAAGCTGCCGCCGCCGCAGCCTTCCGTAGGGGGCCCTGGGGGCAAAAACCGAACTTATATACGTGTTTATATCCGGAATGACAAAAGTCGGGGTAATTATCTCTATCGCGTCTCGCCCTAATCCCCCGACTCTCGAAGAGCCATAAAGTTGGCAAACAGCATCTTTTTAGATCGCGCTTAGACCCAACAAAGGAACGAAGACCTACCCCAGTCACGACCCCTTCTGATATTATAATCTCTTTATGTTTGTCTTGGAGGCGACTTGAATACCAATGCGCCCTGTCCACTTCCTAACGTTTCATTTTAAACGCTTTTCCCTCGAGCGGTGTTTTATGATGTGTGTTTGTGCTGGGCGATGTAACATCATGTTTATGGTTAAGTCTCTGCGGGGGTTGCTCCCCGTTGCAAGTACGTATTCCACGTACAGATATTCGTATTCCACATAAAGATATTCACATTCCACATACAGATATTCGTATTCAATATATACATAGACATACCCCATATCTGAGTATGGTATCCCTTAAATTTGTTGTTATAAAATTATAAACAAATAAATCGTTTATTGCCAAAAATGGCTTCGTAGGGCCATGTAGCATTAAAATCAAAAACTTCTAGTGAAAAAATTATGTCGATACGACTTATAGTTTTCGAGAAATCTAATTTTAATAATAAATTTGAGCTATTTGAGACTGAACGTGCAGCATTGCCGAGGGATGTTAACGTCCAGCTGAAGGATGATGAAATTGATTCATACGCCCGCATTCGGCTTTTAGCGAAACGAACCCGAGACGTGTTAGTGGCCACAGTAATTCCAGAAGTTTTGCTCTAATTTCGCAGGCCAAGGTTCCTTTTTTACTCTCGCCCCAATTTGTCGCCCCGCAAAAAGGTCAGACGTCCCCCTCAGACCTTTATCAATTATTTGGGAGGCTTTAGACAACCCTTTTTTATCGGGCCGATGAGAAAGGGCTTTGTTGAAAAATCGGCTCGGACGCTGACGCCACATAATCTGAATAAGGCAATGCGGAACGACGCTATTATGTCAATTCGTATTCATCAGGGGAAGAAAGCACGCCTATTAATTTTCATTTGGGGAATTATTCATGCAGAAATTAGGCTTGAACCCTTTGTACTTTTCCTAATGTTTCCTTTTTATGCGTATACTATGTAATTTTCATCTTCATATCCTGAAATTATACTTTGCCTACACTTACATCGTTTTGGGAGTTCGGTATTCAAGGATACAAAGGTATCATCAACAAACATAATTACCGTCGTAACGTACGTACGTCCGTCGGTAATTTTCCCATTTTAAGGAATATGATTTCTATGGTGAGTGTGTATCGATGGTTGCGCCACTATGAAAAAATCGCATTTTAAAGAACATCAATGAGTTTTGTAAGGGAGAATTTAAC
>JAWQRP010005884.1:0-10241 GCA_033557875.1 Quadriops clusia
TTTTTCATATCTAATTAATACTGTAAGTAACAATAAGTAATATTTTATTTCTACATTTATTTAATAACTCATGTTTTTGTAGTAAGCACCTGAAGATGGGTATATAAGCTGAAACCGATTGTGCATTTAATATAATAAATAGTTGAAGTACGATCTACTTATATCATTATATTAGTAAAACAACTAAATGGGTTCAAATCAAGAAAATAATTACTTCATGTTCATGAAATAGACTTTTCGAGCATTTATTAAACTTTCATTAGCCACAGATTGTGATTTTTTCGATTACTGGTATACAAGTTATACTTAAACATGTCGTAGATGCGTCAAAATTAAATATACCTGTAATTGCAAAAGTAGTGATAATAAAGCCAAACAGAGGGCATAAATAGTAATTATTTACCGTGTAATATCGGTATGGAAAGTTAGAAAAAAAGCAGAAACCCCAAGGTCAAATATTTGCTGTTTTGGCAAAGAATAACCCATCTAATGTATAAAATCCCTATTCTGTTTGTCTGTGGATCGGTGGATCTGTGGATTTGTCTGACTGTCCGTAAGGAAAACTACACTGATAAAAATGAATAAATTGATTGATCAAATGTCAGTTTGTTTCCAATTCGTATATGCAAGACAAATAATGATTTGCATGGACATATAATAATGTAAGGTATCCTATCTTATTTATTGGTGAAGCTCTTAAAGCACATTCGCAACTATAAACGATAAAAAAATGTTTCAACAACTAATAGTTTGTGATGTCCAGCGATCATTTTTCTCAGTGTAGCGAAAAAATTACCCAAAATACAGCCGCTCCGTCGGTAAAAGCTTCGAATAGTTGATAGTTAGGTTAATAAAATAATTAAATGTCATTTGTGACAGCGTCAAAATCAAGATATTAATGCTGGGGTCTATGGTCATTTTCGCGCGCTAATTTTTTAGATTACAACATTCAAAAATGGCTGGACGGAATGATACCAAATTTTATATTTATGCTTTATACACCATTATCTAGGGAATGAGTTATTTTTTGTGAATGCATTTATCAATATAAGATAAGTTTACTAGTATGTCAAGCTTACAAGATTCGGAAACGGTTTAACCAAATACGATGAAACTTCGGGAACCTAAAGTGTATCGATGAAACTAGAGAATGCGCTACTTTTTAGATCCATATTTTTTTCCAAAATCAGAAAAAAAATATTATTTTTAATTTAAAAAAACCTTTTATTTATTTACTTGATTCTAGCAATGTTATTATGTTAATTCATTCAAAAAGTTTTTTTGTTTTAACATTAATTTAATTTTAAAATCAATTTTAAAGGAACTAGTTTATAATTCGCGCTAATCGCAACAGTTCAACGGTTTTGTCCCAGATGGCATTAGGGTAGTCTATAAGATCAGGTCAATTCCTAAGCTTCACAATCTTAAAAAAATATTTGCAAGAGGAGTCCAATTGAGAATCGCACACGTTCTAGAATCACCCGATTTGCAAAAATCGGGCTCCCGTCTAGTATAATATAAATACGTGTATGTATACATGCAACGCACTATATGAATAAAACATAAAATTTCGCATGTAAGACCAAACTATAGCTAATAAATACCTGTGGATAGGCAGGGACCAACCGAGAAAACGTTTTCTCTTTGAAATGTCTCTCACTTTTTCACTTTTCACATAAAAATGTCCCGATTTTCACGAGCGAAGTGCATACAAATAATAACAATGACAAGTGTAGCATTTGTTTAAAACGCTAGCATTTGATTGGCTCTACGGCTTAGTTTTTGTAATGTCCGCCAAGTCGCAAGGGCGCAAACATTTACGCGCGTAAATATGAATTAATTCAGTTTTACATTTCTTATTGGAAATGATATTGTTATTGAAATATTGCATTTTAGTATATTTATATTGTACTACATACTAAAATATTTACCAAATTGATAAATATATAAGTAAATACTAAGTAATGTGGGAGGGCCCAACATCAAATACATATGCACTTTTATCACAAGAAAGAGATTTTTAGATGTTATTATCAGAATTTCGCCCGTTCAGTAACGACTGAAAAATATAAAAAAAAAACTCATTTATACAAATGGGTACTAAAACTGCCGACTTTTTGTTAAAGAGCGTACGTCTGTTCCCCATCGATTTTCTCTGTTTGCGGCAGATCCAGGAGGGCTGCGCCGATCCTTTATGTCCTGTGGGAGAACAGGGAGCAAGGGGAGAGCCTGAAAAGGACCAGAGCCTCGACTGGGCGGATCCTAGCCAGGATTGATTGTTCCAAGTGTCAACAGCGAGTTGTGTGCAAATTTCACGCTTCCTTACACAAACTAAGTCTGGTGGTTTGCTCCCCAGCCCTCATTAGCCACGACTGGTTAACTCATCTATTGCAGCATACGCTAAAGACCCTTAATGGCAAATAAACAGGGCGCAATGACACCGCAAATTTATCGTGGAATTTATGTTTGTATTTTCACGGTGGTATCATCGTGGGAACCGTCCCTGCTGAAATTTCAACTAACTTATGGGTGATGAAGATGTAATTAGTTGTAGGAAATGAATGTTAAAATAATGCTATAATTTATAACATTTTTAAATCATTTTATTTAAAACAACACAATTTTATTGTCTCTTCAAATACCAAACGTACGAATTAGGTATTAATTACAATATATATGTAGCTTGTTACTGCATATGCAATAGAAATATCGATATTATATACAGCAGGGAGAATGGAGCAGATATTTACGGAGATAACATGCTAATATTGAAAAATGAATGTTTACATACTTACAACAAATATTAACAGTATTAACAACAAGAACTAAATTAGTAAAACTATACAAGACTATACGTTGACTCACCGCATTAATAAAATATTAATTAATTAATTTATTAACAGCGTTACGAAAAAAAGATATAAATGCACATTGTAATAAAAGGTTGTTCATATAAATAAATAGAGCAGTAAATGACTAAAATGAAGAACTCATACAAAAATTAAACCGTAAAAGTTTCTACGTAGGTCGCAGGGAAGATCCCTACGCACCCGTTACATTCTCCTAGCCACCACCCGTCGTCTTGTTGACGATAAACGGAGAGGACATCTCCGGGATGTAACGTTAGCTCATCTGGCAAATTAGGGGTGTAAGCGTAAAGTGCTTTGCATTGAGCAATCGGTTGGATAGGGTTTTCGTCTTTGCTTTGGACCGCTTCCACACTGCCTTGTGATGAAAATTCGTCTGAAAAAGAACCACAAAAGTTCAACTTGGGTTAACCACTTTTACTTAAATAGAATGTAATAGAACAACTTGTTTACTGCAATAAAACAGCCTCAAACGCTATCATTATTCAATATAACAAATTGCCGGTGTCTATGGAGATGAAACGTATCCATAGCTACGACCCAATAATATCAAGATACCATAGTCACCGTGATTGACATATTTTTAAATTTTATCCTCATTGGTAATTATGCAAGAAAGGAATCAATAAATATTGCTGTGCTAATAATAGAGTCACTGCTGTTTTGCACAGTTTCATGTAAGAACGGGTTGTCCTGTTTTTAAAATCAGTTTATTTTGTTTGTAAACGGCTTTGTTTGTAAGTGTTTTGTAATTTTTTTTACGATCTTTTTATCGTAATTTATTTAATGGTAATATCTGAATATTATTAAAATTTTAGTAGTACTTAGTAATATTTTAAAAATAATATGTATATTTTTAATTAATTTTCTTGTAAAGTTTGAAATTTTTCGAAGGGGTAAACATTCTGAATAATGCTACTTTTTAAATTAGAAAAATAAAAATGCAAAATTACCGAAATCAGAATCGGGTTGATTCGAATTCCCATCTGCTGTCCCCCTATCTGACCAATCTGGATCAGGTAGATCTACATCAGTTATGTGGATTTCCGATTTTTCAGATTTTTCACTCATAGGGCTTTGTTCCAATTCTCCCCATTGTTCCCGCAACCACTGTGGTACCTAAAAGAGATTCATGTATTAAAATTAATTAAAATTCTTTAATATTTATTATTATTATTACTATTATTATTACTATTATTATTTTTATTATTACTATTATTATTACTATTATTATTTTTATTATTACTATTATTATTACTATTATTGTCATTAATAAAATTATAAAAATTGTACTAATTAAACAAATTTGATATCTTTATAATAGCTTTTGGTAAAATGGATCAACAAATTCAGAAACCAGTTAACATCGACTCCCTGCAAGAATACAAATTTGGCGATGATTGGACACCATACTCAAAGTTATTGGAGCAATACCTCAAAAGCAACAGTATTGAGGGCGATCGTAAAGTAGCCGTCTTGCTTGCGTTCATCGGGCAAGAAGCCTACAATGTCTTGAAAGAGCAATTCCATCCAGTCGCTCCAAAAGATAAAACTTACGAAGACCTCGTGGAGTTTATGCGCAAGAAGTACTCGTTGGATGCTTCGATCTTCCACAAACGAAGCGTCTTTTATGACGCGATGCAAGAAGACGATGAAGCTGTTGTCGACTGGTATTTGAGGGTTAAAGGGCTGACTGAAGGTTGTGAATTTGCAGAACAATTCGATGATAAATTGAAAGACCGCTTCATCACCGGCTTGCAAAAGGGGCAGATCTTCGAACGGCTTTGCCGGGAGGACTACAAGAAGAATCTTAAGGATTTGGTGGACACTGCGGTGAAAACGGAGATCGCTTTGAAGTTGATTACGGTTATCGAGAAAGATATTAACAAAATGCCTGCGTTTAAGGTAGATTTGCACAACAGGGAAGTTCCGGGGGTGGAGAATGTTTGCTTGATTTGTGGAAAGCGGAACCATAATTGCAAATTTAAGCATTTCCAGTGCAATATTTGCAAAAATAAAACTTTATAACTTGAGGTAGCTACTTAATTAGTAAATACTAAAGTATTGAATTACTAAAGTACTCAAATACTAAAGTACTCAAATACTAAAGTACTCAAATACTAAAGTACTCAAATACTAAAGTACTAAACTAATTTTCTATTCACTTACTTTTAAAACACTTTGTTGTAACCCTGATTTGTCCCGCGTTATTGTAATGTGAGGAGCCAAAGGATGACCGTTTCTTGGTCGTCCATCCAATTCACATAAAGCACTATGGATTTTGTAGCGGGCACCTTCTAAATAAGTGAGCATTGATTTCATCTAGAAATAATTAAAACAAACTTAATATTTAATTCAATACAAATTAATATCATTGAAATTTATATATGTTTATATATAATTATTAAAATTTATTTAGATTAGTTCAAATAAGAGGAAAATGTATATTCAAATGATTTCTACTTTCACCTCAAGTAATATGAAATAAGTTTAAAAGACTTACATGATAAAATCGTTCAGCAAATGTCTGCTGCGAGTCATCGTTCCCAAAACTAGGAGTTTGCTTCAAAGCCTGGGAAAGATTCTCCAAACCCCCTTTAGATTTCCTTTCTCTTTCAATATCCTGTCGAATTAGATATAACAGTTTTATCAAAGCTTGTTTCCGCCTTTCCCTGTTCATCGCAAGTGTAATGTGTTCACAGTAAAAGTCTGGCAGTAGTTGTTCGGAAATTTGTTGGCTCGACTGCCTTAAACTAACGAATGTACTAAGGTCCTTAGAAGGTTCAGCTTCTCTTACAGGACTACGAAGCCTATCCACGGCTTCTAAGATTCTAGGGCCTAATTCATCACTGTGTTGAAGGTACGTGTTCAAAACTGTCTTTAAATTGTTAAGTCTGTCTTCTTCTAGCGTTTGGAACATGCTGGCCCCTCTTAAAACGGCAGTTTCCCAATCTAAGCGAGCCCTCTCCGATCTCAAGCATGTCGTGTAATACTCGATGTCGGCTTTCTTCACGGCATCCTCGGCTTTCCTCTTCTTGCCTTCGAGCTTTGCACTTTCCTTCTCGGAAACTCCCTTATTATTATGCAAATGAGCCAGCTGTATCAGACTTGTGCTCCTTGTAATATTCCTATTATCCAGCATCGCGTCCTGAAGCTTCTCGTTATCTCTGGCACAAGTATGGCTATGCTTTTTGATCTTCGCTTCGGTGGCCCTCCACTCGCTGAGGCTCTTCGTCGACTTGTCCACAACTGCCTCGGCAGCTTTCCTCGCTCGATGCTGGTTTTCCGTGAGGTTCTTCAACGGACGAGCCGCTTCCTCCAAAAGAGCCGTTCCTGTTAGCCGATGGCCCTCGGCCCGGGCTTCCAATTCCAAAGCCACAGACTTCCAGGCTTCGTTGAGGCCCCCCACACCTTCGCGACATGCTTTCGAGAGTTTACTGCTTAGTTTCGAGAGGCTTTTCGCATACTGGAGCTCAGCTTCGGATCTAAACACAAATGTTTAATTAGTACATAAGATAGTTTTTTCTGTACATTATATTATACAATAATGAGTGCTGCTTAATAAATAAATAAATTAATATATAAACAAATAAATTAATATATAAATAACTAAATAAACAATAATATATTTAAAATAGTAATAAAGAAAATTATAACTACCATACACTCTACTACAAAATAAATGTCTTGTTTGAGCATTTTATTTTATTTTAAAATAAGTTTCCTCCTTTTGTTATGTAATATACTTTATTACAATTATTTAATAAGGACATTAAATAACTTTTAAAATAAAAAGTAAATTTAAATATCAGAGTACTTAAGACTGTAGTATTTGGTTCTTATTTCAGAACTTTTGAAAAATTTGCTTTTTAGGAACTATTCTACATGCAGGTTTGTAGGTACATACTGAAGTTTTTTTTAAGTACCTATCAATTTTTTATTTCAATTTTTTAATTTTATGTATTTGGTAACTTGCCACTTATGTACGTAAATTATTGATTTTCGTGACTCATTTGTGTCAATCATTTTCAAAAGTACAGAATAATTTTTGAAAAATATTTTGGCCACCTTTCTTATGGGTTTCTCATTTAATGTTCAAATCAAACTGACTATATCTTCAGAATTGCATGAAATATAGTTTCTTTCACGTTTATGTATCATCTTCGTAATAAGTGCATTTGTTAGAGGGGCTCTTCTAGAAACTCCCCACGAACTTATTAATGCATCAATTCCTAAAGAATTAATTTTTCCTTCACTACTTCCATGACCAAATACTTATATCTATCTCAGACTGACCTCTTTATCTTGTGCGATGATAACCTACTCATTGGCAAATTGAAAGGTGAATAAGTTAGTATCTCCCAATTAAAATCTCATTTCACCACATTTTTGGTTGTATCCACTTAACATGTTATCGACATAATATTTAAAAAGTGTAGGAAAGATGGATCATTGTTTCTTTACTTATTCCATCGTGATAGTTCCAATCTCTTTCTTTCAAATCCCTGTTCGTCATAACCAAGGTTTGTCATCATCCTGTGCACGTGGATTATGTACTTTATTATTCTTTTCCTTCCTGACGGACTCCATTCTTGAATTATCTTTGCTTGTGAGTCTTCCGGCATTCTATTTAGGTACTTTTCTTTATTCAATATCTCTGCTGCTTGCGCTTTTCTCCTTTTCTTTTTGCTTAAGTGTCTCTCTTCAATTGTCTTTGAGTTCAACCAGCGTAGATAATATCGCATTACGATTTTTTCTTTTCCTTGATTTTTTCTTCGATATCCGTGTTGTATAACCATTTTATAGATTTTGTTAATGCTTTTAGAATAACCTGCCTAATGTGCGGCAAACTTTGAAATGTTCATGTATGTACATTACGTCTTTAATATCTACCAATTTTGTTATTGTTCAGTTATTGGTCCAGTCGAAATTGATACATGAAAAATATTTTCCTTCGGTTTTTTTAAAAATATTTTGGACGTTCATTTTATGGAAATTATAAATAAATTGTATACATCACAACTTTGCTCTATACTACAATACAACTTTCTCGGTAATGACCACACGTTTTACAAAAAATGTAGTATTAGGTTTCAAGCATTAAACAATTTTTACATTTCTTGAAATTATGGCGAACAATTACTAAATTGTCCCAAAATTAAGCCACTGGAAAGCACAGCATGCAGGATCGTGCGAAAGTTATGTAAGGCAGCTCCGACACACCAGCACAAAACACGCAAATATTTGAACTCGTTCACGATTTTCTCTTCTAATTAATTAAATACCAAGAGTCAGAAGCGGCTGGTGCAGTGCAACCTGCCGATTGCAGAACGATTGTTTCTTGCTGTGTGAACTACTTAACTTAAAACACTGATCTACTTTGAGTTAAGGCTTTATTGAGTTAAAGCTCTATTGAGTGAATGCTCTATTGAGTTAATGCTCTATTGAGTTAATGCTTTTTTTTGAGTTAATGTTTTATTTAGTTAATGTTCTGTTGAGTTAAGGCTCTATCGCAGCCTCTATCGCGTTAAGGTCGTATTTAGATATACGCTAAACTACATCGAACATTTAAACTTAGCACTTTCGATTAATGGGCGTTTGAATTGCGCCACCGCTCATTCCCAATACTTTTACTTTCTATAAGAGCACCAATTTTGCTTCTCTAATAACGTCATCTAAATGATCAATCTTCTACAGAGATGTATCGTTTAATGTACAGAGATGTTCTATATATTTTCTGAACTATAAATATATTTTGTGCAATTCATCTTTTTGATCCACGAAATTTAAGCAAGCTTTGAACTGCCCGTGGCATTCGTTTAACCCGTTGTCAAGGTAACTTGTTTGTGTTGACAACGATATTTCTTCTTAAAGATTTCGACTCAGCTAATTAATTTATTTCATTTCATTACCAGGTATGTTACCGAGATTTCTGAATTTGACAAAATATAATTATCGTTTGTAATCTTTCCTTATAGGGATCTCACCTTAGCTACACATTGGGCGAGTTCCTAGTTCTAGTTTATTGTTCGTCGTAAAGTTTCCACTTCAGTTTTTGGAATAAGACATCCCAGTCCCAATTTAAACTAATGTAAGTATTAGTTAATTTTTTTTACTTAATAAAGACATTTACTACTTTGTGTCAATACTTATGATTTACTGGCGCCCGCAATAACATTGAAGAAGTTACCGTTAGCAACCAAAAGAAAAAAAAGACACTTGATTGAGATTGCCAAGAAAACCTTAGGTGCCTTAGATCATTTTTTTGTATGTTGGACGTGGTTTATTTGTCCAATTTCACGTTACAAATTTAAACTACAAATACGTGTACCTACTTATCAACTCTATTATATAAGGTTCTTTCCAACAAGACGAGTTGATAGTTCAAGAATCAGGTACAGGGTCGGCTAAGGATCAAATTATAGGCAACCAGACATTCGTGTGTATAGAATTACTGTATGGCGACGAACATTTTAGAATGGGCCGACCCTGTGCAGTACATTAAACGATTCTAAAACTATCAATTCGTGTTGTTGGAAAAGGCCTATATATTCATCTATTATCTATACAACTTCATATAATGAAATAAAGAGTAATTATTGTAATGTTTCCATTATGACCTTTTGCTTTTTTTTACATTTGTTGATTTATTGGGAATAAAGGTCCATATAATTGAAAATCATAAATTTTCCATTAAAATTTATTTCTACGTCGACGTTTCGCCTTCTTGTTGTGGGGCTTTTTCAAGACACTATAATTATAAGGAAACATTCACAAATTACAAACATAAAGTATTACTTCCATAGGTATTTAAAATTTTACATATCAGTCATATCAATTACTTACATTAATAAACACATCTAAAAAATTTTTCCCACTTAACTAAACTATTAAAAACATTTTCTCTTATAAAATATTGTCCTTTATCTAATTAACATCCTGCTTTACTTAATACTGTTTCTAAAAATTCCGAATGTACTCATATATACATTAAACGAGATACAAGTTTAAAATAGAGGGCATTGTGTGTATCTCGTTTAATGTATTGTGAAAGTATTAATAATGCCAGCATATTTAGTAGAACTACGACACTTATCAGATTAAATATTGGGGTTGAGATTTAATTGGAAAAAATCAGCAGATGAATACTCTGACTTCATAGCAGTAGGTCGCGCCAAATGTCATCAAAATCTGGAAAATATTTCCAGTCTCAAGAGCGCCCGAAGCACGGCTGTGCCAGGTGCGGAGCGTGGTTCCAAAGGTTCCAAGAAATTAAGAGAACGGAAGTATCCAAGGTCATCCTAAGGGGATAGATGCGCCTGCCTTTGGGGCCGAAATCTCTGGGCAAAGTTCCTCGATCGAGCCGCGTTGCTA
>JAWQRP010005885.1:0-10240 GCA_033557875.1 Quadriops clusia
CAAAACTCATTGATGTTCTTTAAAATGCGACTTTTTCATAGTGGCGCAACCATCAACGCACATTCACCATAGAAATCGCACTCCTTAAAATGGGAAAATTACCGACGGACGGACGGACGGACGGACGTACGTACGTACGTACGTTACAACGGCAATTATGTTTGTTGATTGCAACTTGCAATATACCTATTTAAAGAGGAAAATTAATAAAAGTCTTGCTAACTCCCTTATACAGTCATTTTTAAGTGTAATATCTTGTTAAATTAGTCTTTTCTGTTTTTTGTACTTTGTATAATTTTTGAATGGTTTACAAAGCGGTCACTGACATCCTCTTTGTTCTATAGCACCCGAAGAAGACTCCAGCTAATAGTCAAAACTAGTAGTGTCTTAATAAAATTTAAAAAATACAGCAATGCCTTTATTAATTTTTCCTTTTTAAATATAACTATACGTTTATTATCTACCTTTAACTTGCCATTTGTTGGCAACAGAATTTGAATAGCATTTTCTTACAGCACTAGAGCGTTAACCGCCTGGGTGCAAAATAATTTAGTATTTACTGAAGAAAGTAAAAGTAAAAACGACTAAGCTATGGATAGATACATTTTGTAAGTATAGTAAAGTGCATACGACATATGTATATTTTATGTTCATGGGGTTTCCGGCGCACAGTGTGGCCAATAAATTCAAAAGTAAATTATTATCAGAAAGTATAATAACCCAACAAGAGAATCATTTCCGTGAGTGCATCGCAATATCTACTTAAACTCTGCTAAAATCTGCCGCCCTCTCTTGCTTTCAACCCTCTTGCGGCAATAATCGTAAATTCTATTAAAACATAACCACGGCGCGAAATCTGCCGCCATTACTACGATGGTTCTGCAGTCATCTGTTTTATATCCAACCTGGGCTCCGGAGCCCCGGAGCCCCGGAATACGTGGGATGAAGACGAGCGAAAATCGCCGAAACTTAATCCATGCACTTGTGTAGTGAGTGTGGAGGAGACGCTCTCTCAATCTTTCTGAGAGCTTCCCCAAAAGAGATAATATTCAATTATTAAAGTATATGGCTCATATAAGTCGTTTTAAGAAATGATTGCCGCAGTACGTCGCTTGTGACCCCAAATGTATTTTTGATTTTTGTTTTTTGTTTCCCTGTTGTTTGCGGGATTTATTGCTCACTGCTCGTGGAGTTTGGGGTAATCAGGATTTATCATCGCCGCCAAGAGCCGATACATAACAATTTAATTCTAATCGTTAGGTGTACTTAATTTATTGTTATTATCCTCCGCAAACTTTCAGACTTCTGGCAGGATTTTCTAGTAAATCATGTGTTTGTACATTTATGGGTTTATGTTTCGAAGCAGGTAAAATTAAATATTTTAATAAATAAAATGATTTAACAAATGAAACTCTTTGATAAATGAAATCTTTTCAAAAACAAAATGTTTTATTAAATGAAATAGTTTAATGAATGGGTAAATAGTTTAATAAATGAATAGTTTGATAAATGAATAGTTTAATAAATGAATACTTTAATAAATAAAACAGTTTAACTAATAAAGTATTTTAATATGATACACCTAGTTAAAATAGTTCCTACGTACTTCTGCAGAAACGTATAACATTTTGTAGACATGTAGAGCAATATTTTGCAAATAGTGAAAATATTTGAAGTGCAAAGCCAATGGAGCACATTTAATAAACACACATAGGCGCACATGTGAGACCTTACGCAACACCGTTTTGCCCTCGTTTAATCGATTGTAAGCGGTGCAAAACAAAAACCAACAGAACCTATAGGGGAATTCTACGTTTTGAGCGTTATGTAAACTTTAATCTCGCTAGGTTAGCAAAGAAAATATTTAGCCAAAGGCCAATCTAAATTTGGCGGCTGAAGTGGCGAACCTGATTGGCCGTATCGAGAGCAGCACGGCTGAGTGTTATTCTTGCAGGATTGCTTTGGAGATAACTAGATTTTCATAAAGCAATTCGTTCGGCGCGACGTTTGATTTTTAAAAGCTCGAATCAGCTTGATTTGGTGATTTTTTGCAGGGCTGAATTTGAAGCCGGACAAAGAAATTAATACGACCATTTAAATATTAATAATCCTAAAATAATAATAATCCTAAAATCATAATAATCCTAAAATAATAATAATCCGGAAATAATAATAATTCTGAAATAGGTAGCAGTATAATTTTTAGGTATACGTGTGGAACAGATTTTAGAGCTATTGGAAAGAAATTTGGGAAGTTTATTAAACTGGTACTGATGGCTGAATTTTAAATACCAATAAACCCAGGTGATTAATACTTACCTAAAAGTTATTTAGAAAAACTTCCAAATATTCATTGCAAAATCGCGATAATTATAAACACTTTTCAGTGTGCCACGTTACTCTTCTAACCTATATAACAGTATGATTTTAAAATAGACATTAATCGTTGGAGTTGTTGGAGGAATTGAAAAAGTGTGGTGATAATGTATACGTATAGATCGGGAGAGAAAAGCAATCTTTCATCTTTTACTTAATATTCTGGTCTCCTTGAAATGTAATCTCGGCTTCTCCTAAGCCAAAATCAGCGAGGTTTGTACTTTCCTCCCGGGACAAATAAAATTTATGGCTGATCTGACGTTTCTTAGCGGACGCTGGGCACATATAGCTATGAGATATCATTGAGCAAATGTCACGTAAATGTTTCATTTCGCTCCATCTTGCCATGGAGAGGCCGGCTTTATAGAGAGAGAAGGTAGGGTCTTATAGCACTTTCCTCTTGGGGCTTTTCCCGTTAGTGGCCCAGAAATGTTGATGAAAAGTTTAAAAATATGTGGACATTTGTTACATGCGTATAGCTGCCCATATTACATAATAATAATAATGGCGTAAAAAATAACGTATTGTCAACATATCCTTTTATACCCGCGCAATTGGCGGAGGCGCGCGGTCAAATTGTGTACCTAATTAGAAAAATCAATTCAATCTTTCTAAAAAAATTATATCTTGTTTACATTGTTTCTTAAATTTTGATCGAATTTGGTTTGAATGTTTATTTGTAAATAATAATAACTCGTTTAGAATCTAAAACATAAAATGTTTTAGATATAAAATATCAAAATTATAGTCTATAATAACGGTATGTATGTTTGCATTAGCTATTTATATACTTATGTATTAGGTATTATATATTAGGTACGTACATATGTAATACATAGGTAACAGGTATAAAGAATGAATAGCGTAACCGCGAATTCATTTGACGCATCTTCGGAAGCATCGTGAATCTCTGTAGCGAACAGCTGTATTTTTAGAACAGTTCCCTTTCAAATCATGTCGTCACCATCATCTTAAAGACTTTTCCAAAGGAGTAACGTATTATCGATTGCTATCAGTTTGCCGCAAACCGTGATTCGTCCCGTCAGTTCAAACCAAGCTCCGCCTGTGCCTTCAGGTTGCTATAGGAACCCTACCCTATACTTCAGACAGAGATGAAAAACTCTTATAATGCTAATACGATAGAGAAGGCGAGCTCAATTGGCGGGCCAGAACGAGATAAGATTACGAAAGATTCCTGCTCACAAGCAGGACGACTGCGCGTTGGACAAGGATGCACTCTGATGCGTATCTGAACGATTTGGAATATAAACACGTGCAATTGTATACAGTTCGGCTATAAAAGGGACAGATATCCTATCAAAGTTTATATACACTTGACGTAACGAGCAAAAATGTGCTTTCTGATAAGCGTTAATCAATCAAAATTTCGCTGAAATGCTATTGGAGCGTTTAATGGCTGATCTCAGAAATTGGTTACAAAATTATAGTTACCCTTGTTTCAATTAATTTTTTTGGACAAACTTGGATTATTTTCTTGAGATTAATAGATTACTTTTTAACTCTTTATTTTTAAAAGATGTTTGCTATTTTTTAAAAGATGTTTGCTGTTTTTAAAAGATGTTTGCTATTTTTAAAGATGTTAGCTATTCGCATATATTTCAAATTTATGTCTTGTTCCAGGTGAGAAACCCCATAAGTGCACAGTATGCGGGAAGGCGTTCAGCCAATCGTCGAATTTGATAACGCACTCGAGGAAGCACACAGGCTTTAAACCCTTCGCCTGCGATTTGTGCGGCAGGGCGTTTCAGAGGAAAGTGGATTTAAGGCGCCACAAGGAGACCCAGCACACTGAGCTGCGACCAATAGTGAGCGTCACATAGTGCCAAAATGCCGGAAGTGCCCCTCAACTTCCGGCCCGGGAAATTTCGCCGCCTACTTCCCTGAAAGCTCCTCATGCCACCACGTTGACCACCTTAGAAACACCTGCGAATTGCTTGAGATCAGATCCATCTTTGGTGGGAATCAACACTAGCAGCTTACACGGGGTAACCCCTCAGATGGAATCCAGGCCTCAGGCTCCCCTGATGAGGTTCACCTCGGCCCACAACCTGGAGGAACAGCCCATATCCAGCGAAATGCTGCACCAAGCCCCTTTGCAGTTACCTTCTTTGCGATCCGCTTTTTCGAGTGTAAGTTGGACTTAGTCAGCGAGAGCATCGCTAAAGTACCGATATCAAAAATTGCAACCAAAGAGTATATTGTAAGGCCACCAAGGAACCTTGTTGGTCAATTTATCCACAATCATACTGTGATGGAGCCATCATATTAAATATGGTGCTATTTTAAATTAAATGTACATAGAAATAGCATTCCTATAAGTACTGAGTGTTGTACTACACCTAAATAATGTTATACAAATATTTTAATCTTAATGTGCAATTCCGTAGTTTAATTAATATATAAATATACAAAAAAAACAGTCAGAACAGGAATTCAGTGATATTTGCAATTTTATATTCCTATAAGTTGCCGCGCCATGATGTATTATCCTTAGATATCTACATATCAAATTAATCAATAATTAAGTATGTATTACACTTCATGAACGATTTTTCCTACGTATAGTAATGCTAGGATACTGAATACATAAAATAATGCATACATAGAATAATGGCCTTAAATCTATGAAATAATATTTACTGGCGAATATTTCACTTTATTTAATATCATCCAACTAGGTGTAAGGGAGCTGTGCCGTACAATATCCGAGAGAACTCGCGTAGAGGCCATATCTTTATTTACAACAGAGCTGCAACGAGTCCAGAATATAAAGTAGGGCTCCTTGATTGAGGGTCTTGATTTTTAACCAAAGTTTCCCGATACTGCGGATTGAAATCGTATCTCTGGGGCTGTGAGATTTTTCTCATGATAACATGAAAATATTGAGCTCCGCGCGCTCCAAGGAGAATTTTGATCAGGAATTTACTTCCAACTCGAAATCACACAAATTAAAGCAATAAATTCGAAACACGGTAGTCGACGCTGAAGAGACATGAAACGCAATATTCCCTTTGTGCCGTGAGGGAGATCACGACACTGAGAAAGCTCGGTTTTCGGTTTCACCACTCCGTGTCTACATCCCGGTCGCTGCAGACTCTCACACTGAAAGCCCCTCATCTGTCATGTCTTATTGCATAACGTGCGCGATTTTAAATTTCTAATTTCTGCATAAAATTCTTTGATTTTTATCCCACCGACTTTCTTCTCAACTCTCTTTCCAGCAGGGAATTCAAAGGGGAAATCGTATAACTTTACATCTTTTTTACGTACCTTCGCATTAATGAAATTAATTCACCACAACCACACAAGCACGTACCTAAAATATCTATAAATAATACATACTTAATTAAATTCGCGCCGTTTTCGGTTCTAATCACGTTTTTAACTCGTTGCCTAAACAATTAACTAATTAATGGATTCATTAATCATAGCATTTTACATACATTTGTATTTTGCAAAAATCAGAAATCCACGTCTAAATTATTGTAAGCTCTGCTATTTATTCCACATGAAATATCCACGAAGATTTGTGTGTAAATATGTAACATGGGTATTATGTGATATGTCAAAGTATATTCTGCAATGTTATATTTTTATTGTGTCCATAAATAGGATTTGATCTCATTGTTTTGTAATTATCGTAATGCCACGCCATTACTAAGAATTTAACGAATTCTGTGCAATCCCACCAAATTTATATTTCCGCGTTGGTGGCTGATTTTCGAAGTCCTCGTGACAATTAAACGACCACTAGCGCGCTTATATTTACTTTACATTATAGTACAATTATTATTGCAACTTTATGATATTACCTACTTTAAATAATTTGTACAATTTATTGTTATTTCTTATCGCGCCACACCTGTATATTAAACTGCATTAATGTCTAAGGTTGTACATTCGATCTAATTGTAATTATTTTGTATGTAATGTTAGTAAGTTAATTGTAAATAAGCTTTTCGTTGTGTATGTTCTCACCATTTCAGGATTCTATTCACACAAAATTGAAATAAAATGTTACATTACACTTTGCGTTTCATTTTTCTGCGGTGAGTTGACCAGAATTGACCGCGCGCCTCCGCCAATTGTGCGGGTATAGGGATATCGCCTGCGTTTATTTAAAACTGAAAGTGTTAAGACAGTTTTCTGCATAAATGATTTGGGGCGAGCCATTAAGGGAAAATTACCGCCCGGATCAATAATGAATAAGTAACTACTTGAATAAGGGCGAATATCCCCGGTGAATCCTAAATACAGTTACTGTTCTCACCTTGTTCGGAACAATTTGTAATAGAGTCTGATTCGATTAAGGACGTATCTCTGTTTCACCTCCACGGTGCAAATTGCTCCCCAGAAAACTTCTGCTGATGCGTGGCTGTACCATAAATGTGTGCCTACGGGATACGAATTCGAAATTAGAATTTCAATGAGCCGACTTATAGATGTAAATATACAAAATCTTGCACATGATTGACAATAACATGTAAATCAATTAATAACTGAAATCAGGAAGGTAGTTTATTTAAGAAGAAGGTGCTAACGAGCTTAAATAAGTTTAAGTAAATAAGTTGGAAGAAATGAGATTAAATAAAACAGTTAAAAAGTAGGAGACTAATTTTTCCGAGGCTGCACAAGAATGGCAAGTCGTAAAAACGATAGCTAGCTCGGCGTGCGTGCATCAACAGCTTTAAACTGAAAGACAAGACTGAATTTTTGGCAAGACACTCGCCGAGAACATTTGAGTGAAGTAATGATCACAATTACGCGTCACGTGACCTATAATTATCACTCAACGGTCGCAGCGTTATAGCCCCCTGGGGGCCCACTCGGCAGGGTTGAGCCCCACAGGAGGGTCCTGCACGCGAACTGCCGTGTTCCGCGAAGTTACCAGTTACACTTATATGTCGGAAAAGAGAAACAGTTAAATTTCTTGCGTTTTCCATGCTCTTTGCCGTTTGCCAACTATTAGCAAAGTAAATTAGCTGAAACCGAATTGAGAGATGTTGCTGACTTGAATTGTATGTGCCATTCGCGTTCACTATAAGTTATGGCCACACAACTGAAAAGAACAACATTTCTTATTTGTCAAATAAATTGGTGTTGGTTTTACTGGATTAGTGTGCATTACATTACTATATTTACCGTTATCATTGCGTTTACGGTCATTACAGTTATTATTATTGTTATTTCATAAGAAGTGATTATTATTTATTTGAGAATTCTTTTTCAATTGTATAAATGATTACTCCATGCCTGTAGAAGTCTAATCGGATGATATAAACGATGTTGATGGTTTTCAGGAAATTTATAGCATGGGCACATTGATCGCAATAAAAATAATTTATTTACAAATCCCTAGTCTTAGGGTGCACATTAAAAAGGTCATTAAGGAAGAATTGCAAGCTACATTTACAGGTCGTAATGTATGTCCTAAATAATCAATGTATCGACAGAAGACGATAAGTTGACAACCTCCTTTTTAGCGTAGTAAAATTTAACGGCCGAATTTATGGACCAATTAAATTCAGATCATTTTGTTTTATTTCAACTTTCCCTACCTTACAATCATTTTGGGGTCCCTCTTCTTTAACTAATGAATATCTACATTAAAGACTGGTATGTCTGTACGTGTTTATTATGTAAGTAAGTACACTCTAAGAAAATAAGATAAAAGTGTTCATATACATAGGTATATATATTTTTTGTCCCTTATTAACCATTACACAGGTATATCTTTAAAGGTTTTATGAAGTAGTGATTTTAATCTGATTTGGAACGGAGAATACTTTTCTGTAATTTGTGCTCTTATAATTTGCAAAAAATATTGAATACAAAAACCTAAAATCTGCAGGTTATTAAGTATTCTATACTACTAATAAATACATCAACAATTGTATTATTTCTTTCTTTCTGTTATTGAATTAAATTCCTTCATTTTTCGCGTCTATACTTGTGTTCAATAGGTATTTAAATCTGTAGAAATACAAAATTTTTATAGGAATTTTTCTTATGTTCTTGTATTGATATATAGCGAATTTAATCGAATTTTTATGTAACCGTTCTTTTTGAAAATATGCTCTTTTGTAGAATTTTACCTAATGTTTTGTTTTGAGAAAATTTTTAATATACAGTACATAGAACTCCATTTATTCGAATTGATGTTTGTCAGACCTGATCCGGATAATCAGAAATTCGGATAAACGAATCGATAACTCAATATGATCCCGCGATTGTGCTAAAAGTTAAGCGGAACACCGTTAAACATATATATCCTTTAACACTCTTTAAAGTGCTAGATCTTCGCTAAGTCTTCACTCCCTTAACTGTGTTTTGGTACGTTTTCACTCCTTTAAGTGTCTTTAAAGTCCTAGATCTTTTGTACGTCTTCACTCCTTTAACTGTCTTTAAAACCTTAATATAATCATTTAACTGTCTTTAAAGCCATAAATATTCGGTAAGTATTCAATCCTTTAACTGTCTTTAAAGCTCTAGCTGTTTGGTAGGTCTGGAGTCTTTTAACTTTGTTTGTTATAAAAATTAATTGCATCTTTCAAGGAATTTATTTGAATAACTGGGAGTTTGGATAAATGAAGTTGTATGTGATTTCGAATTGTATCAAGTACATTTAGGTATTTAAATATCTGATATTTCAAGAGAATTGACGTGTTTTTACAAGTAAATAATCGACATGTGCACAAGTTTTGCAACTTTCACACCCAAGAAAAATTCGTTTTTCGATCATTACCCGTTTCATTGCGGTCCCAATAAAGGTGGCTTTTATTGGGAATTCATTGAGCGGTTCATCGCTCGGTTTTCCTTCCAATATTTCACCGGCGAAAGTAACATAATCGTCATCAACAATGGACACTAACTCGTCAGGATTTTTCCAAATCATATCTGTTCGCAGAGACCGGGGTTCGCTTTGTGCACACACATAACAATCCTCTGGAGAAATACAATCAACGAGTCGGCGAACGGTCAATCTGCTCGGACGTCGGCGTCGGCATCGCTCGTCAGAACTCTGGTGTGGACTCCCCTTTCTCCACAGCTTCGCCCTAACGCGTAAATTGAAATACTCCGGCCTAACTTTTTAGCCAACTGCTCCATGCACAAAGGAGCGCCTGAACAAACATGAATTTCGAAATTATTTTGATTTGCTAAAGGCAAGACTGCCTATCTATACCAGTGACTATCTAATTGAAATTATTGTAATTGATGCTGCACGACCGAAAACATGATAACAGTCACAATTATTAAATTGGGAGTGTATAGTCTGTTGCTGGTACTTTAAACATTTTACCTATTAACCTATTAAAATCTGTAAAATAACAACACAATGAAAAGATGTTATAGAAATCTTTACAAAAGGTATCGAATTATTATTTCCGCCAAAATAAAGCTACAATAAATAGGTAACAATAATATCAAAAAAATAAGAACTTAGAAGTAGTCAAATTAATAAATATGATTCTTTGTGCAAATAAACATTATAGAGAATGATTGAATAAGGTTGTAGTCAAATTAATAAAAAGTAATATGACTATAAAAAATATAATAGGTATATAAAATATAAATAGAAAATAATCTAGCAGTTAAATAACAATAAGATGTAGAATGTAAAGATAATGAATAAATATTGAAAAACTGATAATTTATTGCCGGAGCGATCAGTATAGCGAGTGAAATAAATATGATTTATAGTTCAAACACACATTGTAAAGATGGACTAAAGGTTACAGTCGAATATCAACAAACATAATTGCCGTTGTAACGTACGTACGTCCGTCCGTCCGTCCGTCCATCGGTAATTTTCCCATTTTAAGGAGTGCGATTTCTATGGTGA
>JAWQRP010005886.1:0-10240 GCA_033557875.1 Quadriops clusia
AATGCTTTTCAAGAACACTGAATAACATAAACTTCAAGAAAACAAATTTAGAATGAAAACATTGTCTGACGCAGTAGCATAATAATGACTGTATCTATGCCAAGAAACACATATAATTATACTTAAATTTTATTTGAATGGCCAAATAGAGTTTTTTGTGACACAATTGCCAGAATAGTTTCCTGTATCTGTTTATGAAAGAGACACAGATTTTATTGTAAAATCAAAGAATGAATTGAAATTCATTGACTAACAAAATATTTTATATGTAAATTTCCATTGTGAAATTCATAAGCTCCAACACTGAGAAGAAAGAGAACATAGAAATCAGCAAAAACAAAGAAACTTTACTCTCGTCAATGTAAATTGAAAGTCTATTGTTTTTATTAAAAGGATGTGTTGTGATAGATGAAGCATATGTTGAAATTTTTACTCATTTATCACAAGATGAGTCTTTTTATCGGAATTGTACTTTCTATTTACTTTAATTCTGTGTTTTATCGCGAAAGTCGCATTAGATCATGTCGATTTTTGTTTTTCTTTTCATAGAATAATCGTATAATTGAATGATTCGAGGTTTAAAATTAGAAAGCAGTCATTCTAATATTTACCTAGAAGGTGATTTGCCAGGATGTTAATTTGACACAAGTAGAATAAACATTGGGTTGGGATTTTTTTTTCTAGTAGTTAGTTTCTACCTTCTTGCACTTTTGTTATTTGTTGTTTGCCAGCCACCATATGACACATAAAATGAAAGGAAAAGAGGCTGTCGATTTTAAAAATTATTCCTCTCTACTAGTTTAGGAGATGTATCAACTATTAGTTTAATCAATGTTGGCTATTTTGAGAGGATAGACTTGTTAATTTTACTGTCCTCCTTTGAAAAGTATCCTTCCAATGCAGGGTTTCATTTTGGATCAGTATAGCACGTAGGTAATTTTTGATATTCCAGATTAATTTTATACATGGACCATCCGAGGCATTACCCAAGGACCCTAGATGAAAGGGTGTCTCACAAACACTTTAAAAAGTTAGCACATTACGTTTTTTTGTCGTCAGAGTTTGTCAGAAAGTTCATGTTATTGTTTGTCGTTAAAAGACGACCCAAAAATCCATTTTTCTTTCTGCACTTGCTAAAGACAACCGTATTGGAAACATCTCGAGAGAGGTCATAGAAAAATACTTACCAATACTGAATACTACTCTGCAATATTCAGTAGATGTTTTTTACGGCTGTTTCGCCCTCCTAATACTTTATTTCTCTTTGGGGTACACCTGTATGAAAATTTGTCAGGGAGCAACTCGGTTCTGATTGTATATTTTAGTCCATCTTAAGAATTTTTACCAAGTTGACAAATTGACTCGTTATGTCGACAGTAAAGGAATCTCTAAATGAGATTATTCTATTTTTAGAGTTATGGCTCATTATTCTATGTTTTATATATGTAGAACAAACAATCTATGATTTCCAAATGAAACTAGGCATCAGATTCAGGATCTATGATTGTTATTTATCAATTTCATTTACGTACAAACCAGGATTTCTCCTCAGATAATATTGCAGAACTTTTGTAAATCAGCATGGGAGGTTAATTTGAAATCAAAAAATGATATCGAAGCAATAACAAAATCTGGGTGACCATGTTGGGCGAAAATTCAGGTTTCACCAGCATTTGCCAATAAAACGAATGCACGTAGTAAATATCAATAACGTACCAGATCTAAATTGAAATACAAAAAAGCAACGAAGTGGGTTATACCAAGTGTTAGGTGTGGGACTGCAATGACATTTGTGTGTACGTTGTCCTCGGCTCCAAGAGCCTCCGAGTAAGACTTCCGCCGTTGTCAAACGTTATGCAATCGCATCAAAGGCGACACGAACGTGCGAAACAAATCCGTCCAACGTAAATGTCGTTGCAACGTCGCACGGGGCACAGGTGTTTGCGGCGTGGGCACCCAAAACGTGGGCGATCTGCCGCCGTGTGGGCAGCCACAGCCCCACTCCGCCACTGGCCTCCCCGTGAATGAAAGACTGGACACCGAGCGTAGGACGAGCGACCGGTTACACATGCTGATTCTTTTATTTACGACCCGATACAGAGGGCGAGGGTATCGCGTTTCGTCTCGGTGTCTCGGACGCTGATCCAGGACTCTCCATCTTCGGATGGCTTATTAACAGCGAGCGTCGAGCTCGGCGCATTCGGGAGTTTCATTCTCCCGCGTTCGTTCTATCTAGATCTAGAGATCTGTTTATTTATTACTGTTAATCTCGTTCGTCTGTTGCAACAATGCTTATCCTGCAGAAACGAATGTCACAGTTTAAGTGTACAGCAACAATGTATCATCTGGAGAAACCGTTGAATCCCTGTCTCGTAGGCGGGCAGGTTCCCAGTTAGTCGAGCGTAACTCCATAGTTTAATGAACTGCATTTTTACGGCGTCCACTACACGATGTAAATTAAAGTCTTATCTGTTCATCTCCAGTTTCCGTTTCGTGAATGCCATCCGCTGTTTCCTTACCAACACTATACCATATTTTATTTCAGATCATCTCTAATCATCTTAACTGTAAACACTGCACCGTACCCGTACCTATTGCCGTTTTTAACCTATTATTATTTATTTTGAAACCGCTTTACAATGTATACGACTATGTATGTATGTCAGTGTATCTCG
This sequence comes from Quadriops clusia, assembly GCA_033557875.1. NCBI lineage: Eukaryota > Metazoa > Arthropoda > Insecta > Coleoptera > Hydrophilidae > Quadriops > Quadriops clusia. Next base: position 2,676 of record JAWQRP010005886.1, read on the forward strand.
ATTCGAAATCTATCCGATAAGCTGAACAAGTTTACTAGGTGACTGTTTAATAATAATGTTTTTTAAGGAAACAGGATGGAAAAGAGACTTATAGTAGTAGTAGTAGTAGTAGTATGCGTTTTCAAAGATATTTAACTAGTAGCTGATTAAAATTTTAAATGCTTATCTCATAGATGCTTCTACTCCAAAAAAGTCAAAAGTACATTAACCTCCTTCTATTTTACAACATCTTACATGAAAGATGTGTCGAACTTTTTTCCAAAAAGGGAGTTGAAACTACTACAAGCTTATCTTTCATCAATGATGACTTAATATCATGTTTTCACTCAACTCTTTCCATTTCAATGTTCAATTTCGGTTACCTTACATGTTATATACAATCTGTAACATGTACCAATGTAGTACTTGGGATTTAATAAAATGTTTAGGATTAGAGGATACATTTTTCACCATTTTTGAGTTGCAGTTAGGAACTACGACTAATTTTCACCTTATGAAATATCTGGTGAACTTTGCATGAGTGTTTTTTGTCAATCAGTAGTTGCCTAATATAATTAAATTTGGCCTTAGAAGGAGTTAAATATAATAGAAGATATATTTCCCACTCTTTCTGAGATACCATCAATATTTTATCCAATTAGATTCGACAACTACTGAGACTAGCAAATTTGGAAGAAACAATGGTAACAAGGACTAATTTGCACCTTACTAGATATCTGGTGGACTTTGCAAGAGTTAGTTACAGAGAATCCATCGCCTCCGTATTTGTTCCTTGACATTTGACAACTTGTCTAATTAAATGTAGTAAACTAGTTCGCTTTAGCAAGAGTTACATATATTCAAATGACTTTAAATTACCCTAAAAACAATTCAATATAGGAGATTTAATATTGTCCTGATCTGTAGTAAAAATATTCAATATTAAACCCAAAAACCAAACCACTTCGTTGCATATTCATGTATGAATATAAAAAAGGAACAAGTTTCAATGGATTACTTCAGCCACCAGAATTACGTTTCACTCAATAACAGACACGATAAATTTTTCCTAACATAAACATCATTTTGTTCTTAAACGATGTTCTTGTGCAATAATAGTAATTTACGCTGGAAACTTATTACACGGCTAGGTTATTGACTGAAGAGCTGACCGAAACATGCTCATTGGACAAGTTGTTCAATAAATAAACGTAAAAGAAAACATGGTTAAGTAAAAATGAAACAAGAACGTTATTCGATTACAAAAGGTTATTTACTCGGTAAACCTATACATACTACATTAACAGAAATTTCAAGTGATAATATATTAACGTTTCGTTTCGAGCAATAACCAGTTTGATATAGAGAAGCATATTAGCAATGTTATCTATTATCCGTTTACACATATGCCAATTTTATGAAGTGTACTACGTAATTTTCTAAGTGCCATTTACGTTGTGAAATTCGTTGATTTGAATATGTAGGTACTTCACAAATCACGAGTTGCGCGCGTAAATTGGTTCTCATCGAGTGTGTAATATCACTTATTACGAGGCGTGTTATATTATGCAGTTTTTTACTTTTTATATAATTTTTTATCTAGTCAGGTAGATGATAGTTTTATTCTTTGTTGCCTCAAGTTTTTTTTTAGGCTTATTTCTAAGGTGTGTGTAGTTGTGTACCTTTCTTATATCATTATATATAATCATGCAACTAAATCACGTAACTAAATATTAGTTCCTATGTTATAATTGATCTAGGCTGATTTATTTTATTTATAACGATTTATGGGATTGAAATATTGAAATAGAAGGATTGGAAGTATTGAACAATAAAGAATAATTCGATAGACTCTAGTCAATTTAACGATAACTGTTAAACGACGAAGCCGAAGATATCGAGAACGGAAATCGTTCGCCGTTGCGACGATAATTACAGGCACAGTCAAATGGAATGTGTGCATGCAGTTTGCATGGGTTTTATAAATCAGTCATCCGTTACCATCAGGTGCAGCACAAAAACAATCATATATATTCGCGGATCAAGTTATTAAAAGTGCACCTCGTTTTATCTCTTTTGGTCCGGTTGCGCTAATTAGCTCGAGTAGTTGTTAATTGCGCGACATCGAAGATCTACGTCGCGATAATTGCCTTACAATGCTGCTATCCTATCATAATGAACACACACGAGCTTTCGAAGCGGTCGCTCATTGCGAAACAGGCGATTTTAATCGCGGCTCTCCGCGTGATTGCCTAATTGATCCAATTTAAAAATCACATTTCGTCCATTACCGGTTACAATGGCCGTGTAATAGTACGATTAAGATCGTTGTGATTGTGTTACAGATCTAGCGGCCATAAGACGTCTGTTGGATGGCGAAGGATCCGGAGGGAGCTGTCCCAGCTGCGAAATGCCGTTTGATAAGGGCAAGAAACGCCGTTTAATCGACACGTGTGGCCACGAGCGCTGCTATAGCTGCATGTTCAGGAACGAGTCGTGCCCGTTGTGCCTGTCAGGTGCTGCAATCGGTCAAGAACACGCCAGTGAGTCCCTCAAATCTCTTCATTTCACAGCCATCAATCATTTCAAATTCGTACATGTAATTACAAAGACGTGATCTCTGAACCAGTTTTAACTTTTAATATTTATGCTTCATAATTATTGATTGCTTTATTTATGGCTAGTTTTTTGTTTGTCTTGATGTATTTGTATTATGTATACGTCTTTATTTGAACTTTCCAACGATTCAATACCCGTTTTCGCAATTTGATTTATTGTTTCGTTACTTTTCACAGCCATTAAACAATCCCCGATGATGCTCTGTCAGGGGCTCAGGGGGTCAGAAATAACCCTATATGGAGAGACACAACCCCAACAAACCAGGAGCAAAGTCAAAACCAACGGCCACTTCACAACTTTCATGCAGGTGAGATGTGTGAGATGTTACTAACTACTACATAATCAGTACTGGTCGCTCTCGTCAAGCCAGCTACCTATTTTAGTCTTGTTACGGTAATAGCATATGTCATCGTCCATACATGACCTTACACTGAACGCTATAACGCATGCAGCGGAGCTGCTCATAATTACAATTATCATTGACGTGTTCCCCTGTTTCTTCTAGAGCCGTCAAGAATTGAATTCTTCCGGCGAGTGGGCGAGCCCAAGTCGTTTGCCCAAGACAAAGCCCTCCAATCCTAGGAATAATGTCATGTCACAGAGTTGCCCTACTCCTCCTCAAGGAAGGAGGCGATTCTTCCTCAGTCCGAAAGCTCTCAGAAGCCCTTTCACCGGGAAGCAATCGTCGGGAAGCAGTCGCTCCGGTCAAGGATCATCGGTTGCTATGTCTGGTAAGTATCGTATGATCAAACATAACGCATGATCTATGCATAAAAGCGTGCACACGATACTCGACAGCCGACTATTATATTCTCTTTTAACTTGATATATACGAGTATTCCAATTTTAGCCATAAGACAGACGAACACAATAAATCTTACTACTGTTCTCTTTGCCTCATCTATATTTGCATATATCAACGTTAAATGCGATTTTCCAGCTAGTACTCAAGAATCGAGTTCCAGAACTACAATGATAACATCATCAGAAGGCAGAACTTGGCCTAGCGTAGGAGCGGTATTGGGAAAAATCAGATCTTTATGGTCCGCTGGTGCTTCATCTGCAGGCCTTAATCAACTAGTGACAGGCACGAAACATATTGTGCTTGCGTTTCAGCATCCTTATGTCTTGCTGCATATTTCCCTCGTTTTTATTTTATTTTGATTTATTTTATTAATTTCCAAGCACGTGCACGCCAAATTCGCTTTCAAAATAAAAGCAAACTACCTATATTTTTTGCCGAGTCTGTTTTATTTTCGAGCATGAGCGGATATACATTTAAATTTAGCGAGACTCACGAGTATTAATTTCTACAGATGACGAAGGTGGGAATATAAAACCGCCGTCTTCTTCCACGAAGAAGTCTTCACAGAATGATCTTTATATGAGATTGGGTCTTCTACTTGGAGACGGTGCTCGACGACACCGACGCGCTGGTATCAACCACGAATCCTGCTCTTCTCTAGCTAGCTGTGATACGGCCGCTGCGGCGTCGAGTAATACGAGCCCGGTGTCAACTTTAACTGGGAGCAGCGAGGATCAACAGCACAGACGAGCCGGTGGCGACCCAAGTTCCGAAAGCGTTGGATCACTGATGAGCGTGTCAGTGCATAGCAATTGCAGTTCTAGTCCTGTCAGCAGAAGACATTCAGTTACAAGTAATAATATATAAAAATTACAACATATACGACTTTTACTAACGTTTATTATATTTATAGCCACTCAAGCTGGTCCGGTAGAAGATCTATACGCGTTCCGCTCACGCCGAACGTGTGTTCGTAGATCAGCCAGAACTGGCACAGTTAAAGGACCAGTTGATCCTAAAATCCGTTTTGCCCAGTATCGACAACCACAACTCACGTTAAAACCTTTATTCTTTGAAGTACCACTCCAAGAACCAGACCCATTATTCATCGGGAGACAATGGTTGTTCAAAGACTTGGAAGATATCGTCTCTACCAACAGCCCTGGGGCTTTAATATCAGGAAACCCTGGTACGGGGAAGACAGCCTTAATACTTCAGCTAGTAGAATTCAGCTGTTTCGGACGCAGAAGGGATCAAGAAACTTCATCGGAACAACGCATTAAGCGAATAGCAAACAAAGTTGTGGCATACCATTTCTGTCAGGCCGATAACAATTCAACGTGTCTCGTCCCAGACTTTGTGCATTCTTTAGCAGCCCAGTTATGTCAAGCACCCCAACTGACTGCATATAGAGAGCAACTAGTTAGTGAACCACATTTACAAGGCGCCGTTTCTTTGAGAGAATGTGTGGCAGATCCTGACTTGGCATTTGTTCGTGGAGTACTGGAACCATTATCTAATATTAGAAGTCAAGAATCCTGCATTATCTTAGTAGATGCCCTATGTGAAGCAGAATATCACAGACCAGATGTCGGAGATACAATAACATCGTTCCTCGTGAAACATTTACCTAATTTCCCACCTTGGTTGAAACTCGTAACTACAGTTCGTACTCAACTTCAAGAGATAGCTCGCAGACTCCCTTGCTCAAGAGTTCTTTTAGATCAGAGCGATAATGTAAATAGAGATATCTTAGAGTACATCGGACGAAGATTGAGTGACACTCCTGGAATCCAAGCCAATGTATGGAAAGACGGTGCAAGTACTCAGCATAAATTTAATCAATATTTAACGAATTTAGCAAAAGGTTCCTTCTTATTCGCGAAGTTGACTCTAGATTTATTAGAGCGTGGGCACTTAGTTGCTAAATCATCAGGATACAAAGTCTTGCCCGTGTCACTGGCGCAAATATTCCTTTTACATTTTAATCTACGATTTCCTACTGTGAGATCGTTTGAGAAAATAAATCACATTCTCAGTGTTTGCCTAGCTGCTCTCTACCCGTTAACATTACTGGAAATCTATTACTCAGTGAACGCTCTACTCGTGGAGGAATTTTTAAACTGGGATGACTTCCTACAACGATTTCGATTATTAAGTGGATTTTTAGTGAAACGACTAGACAACACATACATGTTCTTCCATCCATCATTCAGGGAATGGTTAATAAGAAGAGACGATGGAGAAAGTACAAAATTTTTGTGTGATCTCCGATCGGGCCATGCTGCGATAGCATTCAGACTTTCACGAGTTCAAGCTCCGCTTGATCCTGACAAAACTTTAGAATTGGGTCACCACATACTTAAGGCGCATGTTTATAGAAACAATACTGGAGTTCCAACCTCCCGAGATTTACAAGCGCATTGGGTGGCTTCCAGCACGGAAAACGCGTCGAATGCTTTATGTTCCCTCAGAAACGTTTACAGTCCAAATGTAAAGGTTTCAAGGCTGTTGCTGTTGGCAGGAGCAAATCCAGATCATACCACCGAATTTTTAGGTATTTTATATGTGAACAACTATTCGCGTGGGGTATAATAAAACTTATTTTTACAGGAGGCGCACCTGCTTTGTGTATTTACGCAAGTGAAGGCACCACATCAATGGTATCTCTTTTACTGGAATTTGGAGCCGATGTGGAACTATCGAACAGTCAAGGATGCACAGCTCTTAGTTTAGCATCCTCTCGTGGTCACTGTGACGTTGTTCGTCAACTCATTGCAGCAGGAGCTTCTCCTGGACATGCCGATACCTCAGGAAGATGTGCCTTAGTTCATGCAGCAAGAGCTGGTCGCTTAAATGTGGTTGGCTATCTCCTCGCTTGCGACTGGCCGAGAGCTGATCACGTTGGATTAGCCGAAGCTGCTCAACAAGGATTAGTTGCTTCTGCGCAACATGGACACCCTGAAGTTGTGGAGTACTTGTTGGATATGGCTGAAGTAAGAGCTGATGCGGTCGACGAGCTGACTGGAGAAACAGCATTAACCGCAGCAGCTAGTGGAGGTTGTGCGGCTAGTTGTGCCGCGTTATTGGCTAGAGGAGCTGCTGTGGAAACTCTCAATACAAGAGAAATGAGTCCTTTATTATTAGCAGTTAAAGAAGGACATTGGGCTGCTGCCGAACGACTCTTGCAGGTAAATATTAATATTTATATATTTAAGAATTCATCTCTAACGATTCGCTTTTTCTATAAGGGTGGTGCTCCTTTGGAACAAAGCGATCAAAATGGACGCACTCCTTTATCAATAGCCGCAGCAGAAGGCCACGTTGGTCTTTTGGAATTATTATTAGACCGTGGCGCTCAGTTGAACCGACATGATCGGGAAGGAATGACCGCATTGTGCTGGGCATGCCTTCGAGGTCGCCAGTTAGCGGCACAGTGTCTGCTCGATAGAGGTGCGGATGTAAATAAAGCCGATAAGACTGGTCGCACACCTCTCGATCTGGCCGCATTTCAAGGTAGTGCGAGTTTAGTGCAGCTACTGTTGGACCGTGGAGCATTAATAGAACATGTGGACGTGAACGGAATGAGACCTTTAGATAGAGCTGTCGGATGCAGGAACGTGAATGTAGTGCAATGCTTCTTACGTAAAGGCGCCAAATTAGGACCAGCTACTTGGGCAATGGCAGCGGGGAAACCTGAAATTATGTTAATCTTACTGAACAAGCTATTGGAAGATGGGAACGTTTTGTATCGAAAGAGTAGATTGAAAGAAGCAGCCCACCGATATCAATATGCTCTGAAGAAGTTTCCAGCGGAAGAGGATGTAGGGGAACATGCTACGACGTTTCATCAACTCAAAATTAACTTTTTGCTCAACCAGTCGCGATGCAAGCGCAAGATGAATGTAAGTTTTATTGGTAGATTACCGGTATGAATTTTTCTAAATTATTTCATTACAGGAAGCTGACGAAGCCATTGAATTGGCTAATCAAGTGTTGAGCATGAGACCCGAATCTTACGAGGCGTTCTACGCTCGTGCTAAAGCAAGAATGGACGTTCGACTGTACGAAAATGCTATGGCTGATGTTAAAGAAGCGCAAAGATTGGCTCCACCTCAAAGTTCCGAAGTGCGTCGAGTTCTGAATTATCTGAAAGATGAAA
>JAWQRP010005887.1:0-10238 GCA_033557875.1 Quadriops clusia
AGTTCTTGATTATGTTCCATCCAACGTTCCATCGCATAACCTCACTTTTCGAAAATTCACCAGATTGCCTCTAAAGCTCCAAAATGCTATACTTTAACTAACTGTTAATGTATAATTTACACGTTTGCCCCATATTTAGGTCCCAATAGGGCTCTAAGACGTCTGACTCGTTCCTTCAAAAATTGACAGCGGCGTAGATGGTAAGCCGCCTGCGCTGGAGTTTCAAATGTCAAACTTCCGACTTTCAGCTTCAAGCTTGTATATACGGGGGGTACTCGCAACCCTTTGGTACGAAACAAATTATTCGCTAAAATAAACGATTAGAGCGAAACAATAATTTATTTCGTTGCTTTTTAATTTGTCGATGCAAGTAGTTAAATTCTCCCTTACAAAACTCATTGATGTTCTTTAAAATGCGATTTTTTCATAGTGGCGCAACCATCGATACACACTCACCATAGAAATCATATTCCTTAAAATGGGAAAAGTACCGACGGTACGTACGTACGTTACGACGGTAATTATGTTTGTTGATAAATTATCCTGACAGTAGCATGATAAAACTGTGACGTCATACAAGTGTCAGGATGTACTGCTAGATGCGTAGATGCATACTTACAGATTAACAAGAAGAGAATGTTAGTAGCATAACTTAAAATTTGCACGACGTGATTGTTAATTCAATGGTACCACTATTTTCCTGTATCTCGTGGAAACTTTGTGAACTACCTCATTGAACTGTCAAAAAGTAGTAGTGTTCAAGGATATTTTTTTAAATTGTTGGCAGCTTTTCCACCATCGTAAGTAACATACTCACTTAACTATTACCAAATGTAGTCTTACCAAGATATACATTATTTAAGCCACGGCAGATCCTGTATTATTTATTCTATTTTGTGTTCAGTGTACAATGTTAAGTTATTTTATTAGTAGTATGAAGCCGCTTGGGCAAAATGGGATAGGGTAAAATGAGGTAGTATAAGTCATATTATGTTATGTTATATTTTCAGAATGTATCTTTTTTTTTCTCGTTTTTGGTTGAGGTTGTGAGTTCCTTATAAGATACCTATTTAACGATTTTCTACTGTTATTGTAATTTTTCTTGAGTTAAAAGTGATTAAAAATATGTTAAATATGAATTTTTAAGCTATTTGTATTCCTTGACGGTGTACCCCGTTTTGTCCTATGGGTGGGGCAAACTTCCATTTTGGCTTTCAACCTAAATATAGTTTGATTTGATCGTTTTTTGGGACGTATATTACGTTCAAGGCTTCGTAAGGAAACGTTTACCATGGAACCTTAGTCAAATTACTGTTTTATCAACTTTAAAAAAATAGCCATATCTTAAGTACCCCTTTTTGCCCCATGTTCCCCTACGTCTGTCACGTTTTAGCGCGAAATGCGACTAAAAAATTCGTCATTCTGGTGGAAAAAACACTATATTTCTCTTAAGTGTATAGACCGTAAGTACGTCAGAAAGAAATAAGTATGCACCATTCTAATGATTCATTTATTCTTAACATATGGCGACACGGTAAACTATATGGAGCCGGTGACACTCTATTTTTTACTTAAATGTTAATGTTCATACATAAAGGAATAAATTGTACAATTACAGTGTCGTGGAAAGCGGTGGATATATTTCTGGAGACAAAAGATCAACATTATTATGTAGAAAATTCGCCATTCTGGTTAACAAGTAAGATTTGAGCTACGGCAGCGGGCGAAGATAAAGCTTGTGAAAGAACAAGGAGTCAGTGCTGGCGGAAGCCGCTTAAGGAACGCTGAAACGTGACGAACTCTTTGATCTGAATACGCTCAAATAAAATTGATGTTCACTTTATCATATCGCCGGCTCTAATTTCAAGCGTAAATTGTCCCTTTTGTTCGTGCACACATGGGTGACGTGAGGGGTGCTCTCAGTTGGATTAAGGTGGTGATTTTTCGTCGGGGTTCTTCAAACAAATTTAATAAAGGGATAATTTGTATAGAAATGTTAGCATTTTAGCTAAAGTTTGCGGGCTCACTGAGTGATAACTATTAATTAAACGCACCATCCGTTTTCCTATAGAGAAAATTAAGGCGTTTCATCCCAGCGTGACAAATGAAAGGAAAACGTGGGAACAATGCTGAAATATAATAACTGTGGAGAAGAGTGAGAGCCTTTCCCCGGAGATTTTAAACTTTCCGGTGCAGATATTAGGTTGAATTGTGAGCGATTCGACCCGGTGAGTGCGAGTGTAGGGAAAAGCACCTATCGTCACAGCAGCACCACCGCCAACCCCTCCTCGGCACTCGTAGCCGCAACAAAGCCAATTCAGATTCCCTGCTAATGGCATATTACATTGTTACCTTCCTCGCATCATCCCCGGCTCTCTATTCTTGGCGGAGAAGACGCACTCGAGTTCCGCCGCCGTTGTTCAGTCTCTGTCTACCTTGACGACGGGTTACTGAGGTCGTCTCGCTCCTGAGACGCCTGTCATTGCAAGCAACGGCTTCATCTCTCGTTATGATGGATAACGGCGGGGCATCAATTAAGATTAGGCCCCAACAATACCTATATCCCGGCAGGGCAGCATCCTCACCCCGCGCCCATCGGGCTCACACTACGAATAGTCGGACGCCCATTGTGGATGCGCTTTCCTTCTTAGCTCGAGAACACACCACGCCACCGCAGCACTTTGAGATGTGGCACGGTGGTAGCACAGCATAAGCACTTTAGTGTATTGAATTTCGGGTGATGTGGCGGCTTTTTGTGGCAACTCCTTTCACGGATATCCCGCCGCCCCCGGCGACGGCGGCAGCGCAAAAACTCTACAACACGTTCGTTCTCCTCTCTTTCCCGGCCCCGCGCTAAGGTGTAATCAGATAAGGAGCAATTAGGTAAATGCAGTCATTTATCAAACGCAGGAGGCCCCCGATCGTTATTAAAGTATAATTAAATTTCTGTATAATTTCGAAAGGGTCAGTAAGTGGTCCGCAGCATCCATCTACTGCTCCTCCCCCCTTTATTCGCCCCCTCACCCCTGCGCTGTCGGCAGGAATCGCTCCAGAGCTGGCGGCATAAGAACACGGGCGAAAGTAGACACAATAGAAGGGCAGCGGCAGGAGGACCCAGCGCGACGTGAAAAAGAAATATAACGCCGAAATGAGTCATAGGATATATTGCAAGCTCCATAGAATCTGAAAGAACTTTTTCGAGCTCATTTATCCGCGGATGGAGGTGGGTATGATTGTCACATGTTGCAACGTGGATGAAAAACGGCAAGTAGCGCAAAGTCTTCGCAATAATGGCGGGGGATAAAAGGACTTTTTAGACTTGATATACAACATGGGGATGCTCTTATTCACTGCCTTTGTGTGTAACAATTACTTTAGTGAATTATACATTATCCAATAAAATTATACAATAAAAATTATACAATAAAATAACGTAGACATACCTACATAGGTACATATCATTTTATTCTTATGTTTTTTAAATAAATATTTAATTTTTAATGAAGAAATCAACTAGAACTGTACTGTGCACAACGTAATCGCTTTTTGTTCGAATTTCTCCCTAATGTAGAAAGAGAAAAAACAAGATTTTAATGCGGCAAGGAGAAACTAATTAACGCTCTGATTTACGACCAATTTTCCCAGATATGAAACGCAGTGATAATAACGCGCAGTATCGAGTTCTATTACTTAAAAGTAAACGCTGGCAGTTAGCCGGCTGTCGAGGGGATGCACGGGGCTAAGTGAATGGATGATGCATCTAATGCATCACTCTGGGCGATGAGCGGGTGCAATCACAATACGTACATGATTCAATTACATTTTATACAATCTGCACTCGAATAAGCGGACCAACCGGCAGAAAGCACGGCCAGCACTCTGTGAACAGAATCACAGAGAGCGGGCCGAGTGCATTTGTCATTCGGCAGTTCCGCCTGATTTGACAGGTCGCCGCGACGCTGGGCGACGCACGCTGCTGTCAACGCCGAGGTGCACGGCCGTCAGATCAACAAATCACATTAAACACAAATAATCACATTACACTCTCCGCTGATTTATACACCGCGTTATTTAAACGACCTCCATTGTTGTAAATCACTGTAAACAGTTTAGCAGACCCCCTCGCCCCCCCGCGCGGCACCGGTCGGTTATTTATTCCTATTTAATATTGGTTTCGCAAAATAATAAAATGCTCGCTACGTCGAAGTGTTGTCACAGTCCTTTTCCGATCGAATTAATAGCGCTTATTAAGCTCTAAGCGGATTAAACAAATCCGATTAGAAATGCTGATGCATACCGTGTGTAGGTTGTGTATACGTTTTATACCAGTGTGCCAGTTTTACCACATCAAACACAACTTTGCATAAACAAGAGTACTTCTGCGAAATGAAATATGTGGGACAATTGCGTGGATGTCCCCTGAGTGTTTATATGGTTTTTAAAAGTTGGTTGTGCGTCTGCTATATACATATACAAGGTGTCTCACCTAAAGTGAACCACTGAAATTGTGGCGATATTAAAAAAGATACAATTTCCAAAATTTGAGGATTTACTCTACGCATAAAGAGCTACAAAAAACTCAAATTAAATTTTTACCTAACTCTCCTACTTTTCACGCATGCGCACATCAAACTGTAAAAACCATAATCATGATACATTTTTTTATATTCTTTTTCCGCTGCTCGTTCTGCGTACATTGATGTAAATATTGTTTCAAAATATTGACGCATGGGCACACAGTGGTTATTTAAAAAATGTTTTTTTTTTAAATATCTGTAACACTTTTATTTAATAAGTTAAAAAAATGAAATTTCTTAGTATCTATTCAGTTCATGAAATACTTCAAACCTTTCCAATAACTTTTTTTCTATGACGTACAGTTTTCGCGCAAGCGCACATCACACTTGAAAAAACACCATTACTATTGGGTTTTTTTTAAGGAATTGTGGTTCCTCTGGATTTTCCGCGTACAACGATACCCATATTGTTATGAAAAATCTTAATTAACTCACTAATTTATGCATTTAATTGAATTCAAAGCCAAAATTTCTTTGGTCGGCTGGACGAGGTTCTGTATGTACCTAATAGAAGCAAAAGGTGTTTAAACTGGTTCTAGTTTGGCATTTCACGGCATTTACGAGTTTTACTAATTTATGACCTATTCAGTGCTTCAAATAAGGGTGCCTCTCGAGTCTCTCACAAATACAGAATGTTTTTTTAGAGACTGGCCAGAGGGCGGAGACACAACTCTACACGTCTCGCTCGGCAATGGCCGAGACCACAAAGCGAATGACCGCATTGGGACCTGTAGAGTTGTGTCTCCGCCCTCTGGCCAGTCTCTAAAAAAATATTCTGTAGATAAGTTTATTATTAAAAAGTGTTGCACTTGTAATTCATTGTTCCACATACAGACTTGACCACAATTTATATTCATAAATTGACTAGCGATCAATAAGACGATAAGAAGATAAAAAGTCTTTAAAGCCTAAATTGCAAGTATTTGTTGCACACATTTCAATTACGGTACTTTATTTTAGGAATAGATGGTTGTTTTCTTACCTGCGAAGTGCGAAAGTGAGGGCACATACAGGAAAAGACAATTTAGTACACCCTTGCTTTGTTTCGGAATAGTAAGTACCTGATATCTGGTGGTTTCTCTTATTCTGCAAAGGGGGAATTTCCCAAAATAAAAGGTCGTAAAAATCAGGTTGTGTTTCATTCATTCACTCAAAGATAAAGTGTTTGGTATAAAAGGAATACTCTTCACAATACTCTATTTAACTATACAAAAATATAACAATTATTTTTTGTGGTATTTTTTGTTATTACTTACAATTACTATAATACTGACTCTATTTTGTTGTTAATACATTTGCTAATTGAAACATGTACATAAATAAGTGACTATAATTTGATATTATTTTTTGTGATAATAAAAATATATGACAAGATGTTTTGCAAGGTTTTTCATTAGAACTTTGCCAAAATTAATTACGTTTCATTAGAGTACAATTTCTTTTTACCTGCACATTCTTATCTTATTCTAGAATTACGGTCAGTGTCTCATTAAGATAAATTGGCATTCTTATCACAAAGTTCAACTCTTTGACATAAATAATTATTTTTACAAACGCAAAATTAATTTGATTGAATGAAACTATTCTATTTTATTTATATTGTACTAAATTGCGTTTTCTCTATGTACCTTCACTAAAATAAAGTACCGTAATTGAGATGTGTGTAACAAATACTTGCAATTTAGTCTTTAACGGCATTATATCTTCTTATCGTCTTATTGATTGAGCGCTAGTCAATTTATGAATATAAATTGTGGTCAAGTCTGTATGCGGAACAATGAATTACAAGTGCAACACTTTTTAATAATAAACTTATCTATTTGTGAGAGACTCATCTGGTCTGAAACTCTGAATAGGTCATAAATTAGTAAAACTCGTAAATGCCGTGAAATGCCAAACTAGAACCAGTTTAAACGCCTTTTGCTCCTATTTGATACATACAGAACATCGTCCAGCTGTCCAGAGAAACTTTGGTTTTGCATTCAATTAAGTGCATAAATTAGTGAGTTAATTAAGATTTTTCATAACAATATGGGTATCGTTGTACGCAAAAAAACCTAGGGAAACCAAAATACCTTAAAAAACCCAATAGTAATGGTGTTTTTCAAGTGTGATGTGCGCTTGCGCGAAAACTGTACGTTATAGAAAAAAAAGTTATTGGAAAGTTTTGAAGTATTTCCTGAACTGAATAGATACTAAAAATTTCATTTTTTTAACTTATTAAATAAAGGTGTTACAGTTATTTAAAAAAAAACATTTTTTAAATAACCACTGTATGCACATGCGTCAATATTTTGAAACAATATTTACATCGATGTACGCAGAATGAGCAGCGGAAAAAGAATATCCAAAAAAAATGTATCATGATTATGTTTTTTACAGTTTGATGTGCGCATGCGCGAAAAGTAGGAGAGTTAGATAAAAATTTTATTTGAGTTTTTTGTAGTCCTTTATGCGTAGAGTAAATCCTCAAATTTTGGAAATTGTATCTTTGTTAATAACGCCACAATTTCAATGGTTCACTTTAGGTGAAACACGCTGTATAACCCCTTCAGTGTTATAACTATTTAGTTAGTCAACCATAATAACCTGTATTACATTCATAACCGTTAGACAAAAGTGTGTCTCACTATAAAATGAAACTAATGATATATGGACTAGAGTACCCGATTTACCGGGCTTATTTATTTTAAGATGTATACTTCTTTAATCTGGTATACTTAGTTTTATTTAGACTAAAAAATTTTGTTAATTAAAAAAAAGATAACCATAAAACTAATCAACATTTTAATGTAATAATAAGCGTTTAATAGTAGATTTTTTAATAATTATGCACGTGCCCTAGAGAATTCGAAATGAGGCTTTAAAAAGTATTGAATTATGAATGATTTTGCCCCGTTCTTGGAGAAAGTGCAAAGTAGTTCGTATTTTGTAGAATTGGTTCTAGAAATATATATACAATGTAAATTGATGTTATATAGCCAACTTGAATGAAACAGCTGTAATTAATCAATGCATATAATGCTCACAATGTTAAACAGTCGTATAAAAGATTAAAAATTTGTCGATATAAACTTTAACTTTGTAGAACCTCATCTCTTGCTGTACCAACAATAATGGACTTATGGTATCCAACTCTGAGACGAAAGTGATGAAGCATTTGAACGATACTTTCTGGAAAGTTTGATAGTTCTAATGTTGTACTAAACTTACATCAATCGATACATCTGCTTTTAATATTACAGACGCCTTTTTGACTGAAGATTCCGTCGAAGAGACTTATTTGTGTGTTTTGAAACTCTTGATGCAGTGAAAAATTTTTTACCTATACAAGCAACGCTAACACGTGCTTGAAAACTGGTAGTGACTCCAAATTCCCACCATTAATGTTGGAGTGTTACTTCTTGAGAATAGAACGGTTTATTGCAACTCGAAGATTACCAAGTTTGTTTTTTGATCTGCATGGATTATATGCGTCATTTCAAGTCTGTACAAATTATCAACTGAATACTTTATTAAAATTTAATTTGAAAAAATAAGAGGCAAAAATTAATGTAAATAAAAAAATATTAGTAATAATTATAACAAACAAATCCTTTATATCCAGGAAAGCGTGAATATTTATATCATTTATATCTGTCATGTTTTTAATAATCTGAAGTCTGAACCTTATCCTCCTGGTAAAAAAAATAAACATTTTGTATTTTTCATGTATATGTCTCGATACTTTTCTTATTACGTATTTCGATTATTTAAATGTTATGATTGCACCTCTTGTTGCCTTTCTTTTATGTTTTTATTTTATAATCAACTAAACATTATTAGTAAGTATTTTTTGTAAATCATATCGCAATAGCAGATAACAATTTTTACAAACAAACTTTTATATTAGAAATACATGACGATCTCTACATAGGACGTTCTTTAAGTTTAATATTGTACTTCCCTAAATAAATCCGTACAAATTCTACATCAATAGATACTTCTTTTAAAATATTTTCCGCGTAGGTATCAATAAGCACATATATGTGGTATGCAAGTGAGTCGTTATAAGACGAAACATGTTGCAAATGCTAATAAAATTCTATCCACCTACATACAAAGACAAGGTTTACTCCATTTCGATGGATTAAAATTTAATTCCACCTATCCTCGGTTTATTGCCATATAACCGCTAGGATGCAACAAAGGTGGGGAAAGGCAATCATCCCCCAATAAAACATTCCAGTCACATAACCTCCGAGAGACAGCACTATAACCCGCCAGATCGCGGGCCATCGATGTGTTTACAAGAGATACAATATTAATTTAACGTCCGGATATTAATTCAAGAAATAATTCTTCCAGTTTTATAGAGCATCGCCACGCCACAGAGCCAGCCACGCAATTTCATCCGGTCGCCTGTAAAAACAACATAAAATGTTATTTCTTCATCGGAGCCAGGTTTCCGCTCAGTTATGTCGCCGGGGTTCCACCTCAGATATGAGATGATATGAAGAAAAACATGCACGGCGGAACGTCTCACGTCCGATGCTGTGCTGTGCTGACCACCCCCGGCAATAAAACCGGCCAATATCCGGGGCGGCCGTGCACGGCCACCTTGGCCGAGATATGCCCCTTCCTTTGCCGTTGCCTTCTGCCCCTTTCTGCTCCCTTACGAGGCGCCCGGGCGGCAGATGGCGCCCCTGATATTGTTGTGGCACTGACCCACCCCCAAGGGCTCCTCCACCCTACATAGTGGTCTCCATGTGAAGAGTACATGCTGCGACATTGGTCGTAATCTTATGATACCCATCCAACTACACGTCCATACCCGGCTCGGGATCTTGTAACTTACTACTTTCTACCTTTAATATAATAAGGAAATCTATTTTCCGGGGCAAGAATATTTGTACAACTTTATGGTGCCATTTCAAATTCAATTTTTCTGTGTGCGACATTTATTCCTAACTAAACATTGTAGCATCTACGCGATACCAGATGCTTTCTGAGGAATGAAATAAATTTTACGGTACGTCAGATATTTGTAATAGGTATGGGTGCTTAAGTTATATTATGTTTATGCAAGTAGGTAATAATATAAACGAATTTTTTGGTTGAACACCCAAATAACTTTTATATTTTTCGAGATATGGCAGTAAAGCCCCATTTAACTTTACAAATGACATTTATGCAGGTATTGACTATCTGTACAGAACTTCAAGTTTATCCGAAAGTTATATTCTTTGAGTAGGGAATCGTACATATAATTTGTATCGGAATTTATAATCTACAGCTTACAATTATTTTGAAATGAAATATAATTCTAACTTTTGTTTTTGTATTCAAATGATTTGAAATAAGCTTAAACCAATTCTAAGGCTGTATAAAGGAAAAAGTAACTGCATTATTTAGAATATCAGTAGGAACCTTATTGAAACACCAAGATATTTAAATTCTACAGAATATTGGTATAAACATATTTAGAATCATTAAATTACAAAGTAATCGCTGAAATAAAGTATCTATATATCACATGGGTTGAAAAGTCCCGAGCCTAACACATAGATGGCGCTAGTCTTATTGCATTCACCGCTTTTTTAGTTAGTACTAACCTTCAAAAGAAAGCTGTTAAAATTTCATGATATTCTACTCATAAGTTTGTGAGTTATTGTGCTAAGA
>JAWQRP010005888.1:0-10236 GCA_033557875.1 Quadriops clusia
CCTACTATTATCTATGTGATTTTACTTTTATTATTAAATTTACAGATGCATGTAATATTTTCATGTCTTATGTACTTTTACATGGTAAAATTAAGTTTCAATGTATTTTTCTCATATCTCCTGTAATTTTACTATAGTAAAATTAAACTTCTACGTAAGTTTTTCATGTCTTCTGTATTTTAACATGGTAAAATTAAGGTTAAAAGTACTTTTTTCAAATCTTCTGTATTTTTGCTCTGGTAAAATGGATTTATTTTCGCTTCTTTCGAGATTTCCTGGGTCTCAACGAATAAATCAATTTTTATATCTTACATATTTATTTTTCATTCCTTTAAGACGTTTCAATGAAAAATAAATATGTAAAATAGCAAAACTAATTTATTTCAGACCCAGAAAATCCTAAAGAAAGCGAAAATAAATTAATAAAAGAAAACGGGTCAAGAATGAAAACATTAATGAAACAAGTAAAATTTGCATTTTTGTTTTATTAATATATGTTTGTTAGTCTTAAGTCAATATTGTAATTTACCTTTATACTCTGTTATTATTTATACTCCTTGTGCACCTTTCTGTGCTTGAAGAGGACCTTAGAGTGGGATGAAACCGTAGCGCATTCTTATAATAAAAACTAGTAAGGAAATACAGTTTTAGTTGTTATAAATCAAATACACTTCAAATTTTTATATTTAGACTTTTTAAATTCTTACTTTTTAAAAAACTTTTTAATTTGTTAATAAGGCTAATTATCCGTATCTTTGGTTTGGAGTTGCTTTTGGTCTCAATGTCTGGGTGAATTTTCAATATGTACCTCTGTAAGAATTCTAATGTACATCAAAATTCTTTTGGATATTTCAAATTAAAGTTGAAATAAATGGCAAATTGGAACTGCACAGCTTTTTCTAGGGCATCAAAATAAAATCCTCCAT
This sequence comes from Quadriops clusia, assembly GCA_033557875.1. Taxonomy (NCBI): domain Eukaryota; kingdom Metazoa; phylum Arthropoda; class Insecta; order Coleoptera; family Hydrophilidae; genus Quadriops; species Quadriops clusia. The sequence continues at coordinate 927 of JAWQRP010005888.1, forward strand.
AACTACCATGTATTGCAGTTGCGACCCTGTTAAAAATATAGTAAAATCAGTATTGAAAATTTTCTTTTTGTAAATGAATATCATCCAAAATTTATTTTATACGACTGCATAAGGATTACTATACCTTTGCAACATGAAATTAAACTTGGAGATTTTGATGTTGTTCTGATGTCTTTTTTTTTCTGTAATGCAAATTAATTATTAGTAAATACATTCATAACATTTTATTAATAAATATATCTTACATGAAAATATGATATAAAATTCTCCTTAAAATATGTCTTGATTATTTTTAGAATTCGATTTAGCTTTATGTCCTTATCCACACCACATCTACATCTCCTATCAATACTTGAACTTTCCCAAACTTTAAAAGTATTGAATATTTTTCAACCACATTTGTCGTCAGTGTTTTTATCTCTATTTCCATCAACTTTCTGAAATGCCAAGAACATCCTACATGCGTAAGAAGTACAGGCCACTCTTCTTGAATTTGTTCTAAAGTAGGGGGTTGGGAATTATTTAAAAATAATCTCTGCTGAGGATACGTTTTATCAAGTAAGGTAGTTTGTTCCTCCACACCAAGGTTTATATCTCTTAAACGATTTTTCATAGTGCCAACATCTTCATTTTCTTCTACAGGCACCGACTACTTTGAACACCCTTCTTTGGAAGCTAGCATTTTCTTTTTTTTTGTTTAGAGGAATATTTTCAACTTTATTGTTAAGTGTTCGTCTGGCACTACGGTTTAAGTAATTTATCCTTTCGATGATTTTTGCTAAAATGGTATGGGATCCATCGCCTAATATCACACCGTCATCATCAGTATCTTGGAAAATTTTGGGAAATTTTGAAATTAAAGCGTGTATGATTAGTTTCAATGGATTTAAAGGAATCTTGTTGTTAATCTCTCTTAGGCTATCTACAACCACATGAATAACTTCCGTTATATTACTTTTTTTCTCGAATTAAATTTTCGAAGTTTATCCTAGTTTGAATGCTAACTTTCTCCCAAGGAATATTAAACGATGCCCAAGAACTTTCGTTGATGCGGTTAGTTTTGTAGGAAACATCGGGAAGTACTTCATCTATTTGTATTACATCTTCATTACTATGTATACATTTCACCGGGTTGTAATAATTTGAACGTTGAGTCTCTTAATTCCTTGATTAAAATTGGTTCATCGATAACAGTACCATCGTACTCAAGAACTAATGAAGAACCATTAATATCCAGTTTCGCTGATCCTCTTAAAATTACATTTTCTAATAACATTCTATTATCTTGAAAAGATCCTGAAACGGACAAAATGTTCTCTTCTATAACGCCTTTAATGTGCATTTTACCTAAATATTGCTGATACATATCAGCTAAAGCGGGAAATTTTACATTATTCTCATTTTAACTACATAATTGGTATGTGTTTTTAATATAAATTTAAGTTTAAAAAATATAATTTCTTGGTAAGTGTGCGCTCATCGGAACAAAAATTTCGGGATAAAATCTGTATGTATTCGTAAATTAGGGCCGGTATATCGTATTGGAATAATAAACTATGCGGAGTAGTCGCAAATTCTTGAAAAATCTGCGATTTAAAGTGCAAACCTAACCTCGATTACGGGGTTAAAATGTTTTATTTCAGGAGAAAAGAGGCCTAAAATGATCTCTAGCTAGCTAAACTGAACTACATAAAGCATTATTTATCTATACCAATGGATACCTTCCTAAATAATCGTTAAAAATTGCTTTTTAAGTAAGTATTTAGGATGACCTTCAACACGTATTATGAGGAATGCATCTGTGAGATATGCATTTCGTCAATGTTACCCTGATTCTGTACTATACGTGATTGAAGGTCATCCTACTTACTTTAAAATCAATTTTTAAGGATTATTTAAGAAAGTATCCATTTATATGTATAAATAATGCTTTATGTCGTTCAGTTTAGCTAGCTAGATATCATTTCAGGCCTCTTTTCTCCTGAAATAAAACATTTTACTCCCGTAATCGAGGTTAGGTTTACACTTTAAATTGCCGATGTTTCAAGAATTTGGACCTAACTCACATATTTTATTACTTAAATATGTTACTCCAGCCCTAATTTGTCAACATACATATACCGATTTTATCCTTTGGTTTGTATTGTTTCATTGTGCACGAACAAATTCTGAGCATTTTACAAACGAATTAACAATAACTTCTCAATCATTCGAAATTTCAAGCATAAAACACATCAACGTGCACATAAACATAGTAAAGAGTACTTACCTGATGTAACGATATTGCAGTCAAAGACACTACAACAATATTTGCAAAAGTTACAACGTTTTTCGATCAAATTAAATGTGGATATACCAACGACGGATATATGTTTGACACGGCACGTCACAACAAGTGGTCGTGTGCAAATTCAAGATTGGTCATGCGCGTTAATATTATTTTTGTGCCAACTGTTCTTTGAAATTACGCTCCCTTATTACTTTTACCACATAAATGTGAAAAATGCTACTGTAAATGTACTGCTCACGTTAAAATTCCTTAAAAATACTATTAAATTTCAATAAACCAGTAAAATTACCACAAATTACAGGGGAGAATTACACATTTAAATCAGATAAGATTTACTCACACTATTAAATTCACATGGATGTGACCTGAATTTTACAAAATTGTTTAAATTAACAAGCAGAATACCTGTAATATTTTAAGTTTTCAGGTGTAAAATTACATGGATTTCTATCAGTGTAGGATGTTTTCACAAAACAATTGTATAAGTTATCTAAAAAAATAATTGAAACTATAGGTTTGAAACCGTAAGCAGTATTTTGCAGGTAAACATGAACTTTTAACGAATGTGCAAGAGGATATTGGAAAGAACTGCTTTATATAGTCGAGAAGAAACCGCCGCCTTATTAAAATTGATAAAAACAGAAAATTGTCGATAAAAAGAGAAAATTGTTAATTAAAACAAAAATTTATTGCAGAAAACATGGAGGCCGATGCTCGAAGGATTCCAGCTGCCCGTTCTGATTTCCTAGAATCATTATAAAATATTTTGTAAACGTAATCTGCGATGGTGAAGCCCTCATTGATAGAGAAGTGCCTTTACATGGACAAGAATTCGAGTTAACAAGCAGCGCGCTAATTAGAACGTATGGTATAGGAAATCGGCATATGTAATGCTTCCATTAAGAACATTAGTACGTAACTGAAAAAATATTCGAGTTTTTATTTACAACTTACAATTATTATACGTGGTTCGACCTGTACAATATGTATTAACGTCGCACAATAATTAAGGAAATATCAAGTGCATCGAAGCTGTTAAGGAGACGATTCCAAGAAAGACGTTTTTGTACTAGGATGTTGAAAGTCTAATAGCAAAAATATTGTCACATCTCTGTTTGTTGATTAACTGGCTGCATGATGTCATCCCCGCATAGATAGATGGCTGTATCCTCCTGGCTGCAGTTGAAAAAGATATTTGCATAATAATTACCTAAAAACCGTTTGTTTGTGTAATTTGCTCGCTTGAAATTCAAGGTCCCGGCCGCTCCATAGTCTATTGCACACTATCAATCTTCATAAGGTTAATTGCTAACTTGCAACGGACAAAAAATTGCGAAAGGTGATGCTCGGTTTATTTTAGAATGCACATCCTGAAATTTGAGCCGTGGGTGGCCGAGTCAGCAATTTCGCTACCTACGACCAGTCCTCTACTGATCGAAATCTGTAATTTTGCAATTCCGTGAATTGCGAGGAGGATGGCGGGACTCTCGTTTAATACGAAAAATATTTGCAAATTGGAGTGTGAGTAGTCATCATCAGTAGGTTGATGCAGGACATGCTTCTGTACTTGATTAAATATGTTATAACATTTGTTGGTTAATTCATTTCGTTTAGTTTCCTTTATGCCTTAAAGATTGTGTAATTATGTGTGCGTTCTTTAAAGGCTTAATTTTCCAAGTTTGTCGAAAGGAGCGAAGAAAAAACGAATTATTTTGCGCCTCTCTTCCCATTTCCATTTACGTTCATAAAACTTAATTAAGGGCGGCATACCGGCCTGGATTGGTGATAAGTAAGATATTGATACGTCACGAGAATACATTGCAAAGTTTTTATTAAAAGCGATTGTGCCGTAAGAAATCTGCGGTACACATATGTGGCCAATTAACATCTTAATTCAACTTTCATATAATTATCTAATTTACCTGTCAAAGCGGATAAAGAATACGCCGTGGCCACCTTACCATTCATCGTAGTTTTATTTTTATTCTCTTTTTATTATCCTCTGGAATACTGCAACGTTCGCGTTGTTTATCGGTTACGATTGCCAACAGGTGAACCTCTTTATCTGGGTTCTGAGAAAATTAATTTTGCCTCCTCGTTTTCGGTATCTTTGCGAGTATTCTTCGATTTTATCGCGCCTTAGGAACCTATGGGATAAACGCAATCAACCCGGGCAATAATCGAAAAAATAAATGACCTGATTAAGGGGCACCGAATTTCAAGTGGCAACTCCGGCGATTATTTTATATGTAAATTTTATGTGGGCTAAATTGCGTGACATAGCATAAAAATGTCAAAAGATTCTTCATCATTATGCATTGTATATGTATACCTGTCCAATGTTTTAAAACGCCTCGAATAAATAAGGCCTTATCTTAACACATTTCTCTTGTTAATTTTAAACATTAATTCACTCACTGATACCTAATATGAAAATCGCCATGAATCCAACCTCGGTCAATTTAAATAATTAATTGTTTTGAGTTTAAAAGGAAGTATATAACGTCAATTGAATTAAATCAATTCGCAAAACTAATTAAATAAACTTTAACATAACACCCATTATCAGGTAAAATTGTATTTAATTGCGAGGAATCAGATATACGCTAGTGCGTAGCATTTCTCTGCCGAGGGCAATTAAATATTCATTTTATAAGCGAAGATAACGGAGGAGACGCACAAGAGATATTTATGTCCACTCAGTATACAGCCTGTACGCGACATTATCGCGTTATGCATCCGAGTAAAATTGATAAGGCATTTGCTTAAAACTAAATAGAGATATTGTCGATGGCTTTGGGATAGGTTTTATGTTGGTTATTTGCTTGTTGCATTTGAATTGCAAATATTTGCCCCGTTCGAGAGTCTACAAAACACTTTTATCTTGTTTCTACACGTGGTTTTTTTTTCTCGCACTTACCTCGGTTTTTTCGTCGTAGCGAACGCTTTATAAAATAAATTAAATTGTCCAGTCGGCAATTATTTACCGCGAGCTACCTCTAGGTACAAAATTGCAGATCTGTTAGAACTGTTGAAGGCTTTTTATGCAGAACATTTCGCGTTCGAACGGTAATTTGATCACCAGCCGAGTTGAGCAAGAAATAATTGAATTATATTTGTAAATTTGCACTTAGAAACTTCTAATCAGTTTAAAATGCGATAAATTTTATTGCGAGGCTCGCCTTCTAATTATACTTAATGATTTGCACTTGTATCTTTAATTTCCGCGGAGACTCGGAAAATTAATGATCCTAAGTTATACGTGTGAAATTAAGTAAGTACGTCTTTAATTTAATTGAATCGTTGTTTTAACAATCTAGTTTCAAAGTTGCTCAACTATGAGGTTGTTCTGTTGTAACGTTCTCTCCGAGGATTTCAAATTGGTAACGCTGTTTAGACATTATTTTTTTTAGTGTTCGCTCATAGGTAAGTATACCTTCGTTTGTATGTTCGTACGTGTATATGTAGGTAGATGAATTACTTAAAAAAATAAACCGTACATGTACGATGGCTGCTCCAATGTGAACGACTGAGTGAGTGAGTTGTGCATTGTGTATTTTGATATGTAATGTTTTATTATTTGTTTAATATTGTTCAAACAATAGAACATTATCATACAGTGTCCGACCTTTAACCTAGACTTGAATTTTCACCGACGTAATAATACAATTCTATATGGTACACGCAGAAGTAGCCTTCATGCAAAAACTTTGGTCGTTTTCGCAAACATTATGCAACTATTCCAATGCATATGCATTGTTTACATTTTCCTTGATAGCACAAGAGAAGTGTTGTCTGTATGTATGAACTTTTTATTAGTCACTCCTCGAGCCTTCGTGCATTTCATTTGTCTGTTAAAAGAGGCGTGTTTGAAATTATTCACGTATTTTTACTTACCTACTTATTATTTGCTTACTTTTTTTTATTAGTTCTGAATTTTTTGTATGTTTGTACTTACTTTTAAGCCGTCTCATTGCATAACACTAAATATATGGGTACATCGTGTCCGCATAACATTTTTGTCGCAGTACTTTTACAATTGCCCATGAAAGTAAAGCGTGGGAGATAATTGGCGTTACATAAATGCGTTGACCTTTCAATTTGAACTATTATTTTCTATTAACTTTATTAGCTGTGGCAAGTGACAGTACATATTAGGAGAATAAACTATTGATTTCGAAAGCAAATCTAATTATGACCATGTAACACTTTGCGTGGAACGCTTCAAGTTGGAAGAAATTCAAAAATGATCTAAATGTTTATTCCAAATTTACTGAACGATTTTCTCCATGAATTTAAGTTACTTAAATATAATTTGTAAAGCAAAGGATGTAAGGCAGTGACCATTTTATAGCGCTGGATATGTAGTTCCCCCTACATACATATGTGAATAGAGAGAAAGAAAAAGAAAACACATATGAAACGACCCCTAGTAAATGCGACGCCTGCGTGGACGCTTTAGATCATGGCTACCGCGACGCCATGCGTCTCGCACGTGTTTTGTTTGAATTGTGGCTGATTTAAAGCGCCCCCACGCTGGGACGCCTTGAACTTCTAGATTGATTTCCAAGCTAAGCTCCGATTGTTTGCCTTACAGGATTTCAGTAAAACTTGGTGAGTATCATCGCTATATGAATTATTGAATTAGTTTGAAATAAGAGGAATCAAAATTCTGCTCGTGGAAATCGTAAAAGTATCGAAAGTGGTTTGATTATGTAGTTTAATCATTTTCATTAATGAACTTGCAGATAGAGGTACACTGTGATACTTTGATGCAAGTTCATAGAAATAAAATAATAACTGATAATTAAGTATATAAAAAGGAAGGATAAAAAGCGAAGTAGCCAATCAATAATAAAGCGTAATAACCGCAATCAATAAATTGATAAATAAGTTCTTGGAAATAATTACTAGTAGATAATACGCATATGCACACGTAATCTCAAACGGTAGGTACTACCTGGCTGTGTAGTACGTATTGATATAACATTCATTGCAATTAAATTCATTACAAAAACAAGTGGCTGATAGAAGTCGGGGCACAAAACAAGTACACGTCGACATTACTGAACGGGTATAAGTAACAATTGTATTAGTATTTAATTACATATGTAATAACTGCAAGAAGTCTATTAAATCAAACTACTTACATAGCAGCAATTGTGTATTAACAATCCATTATTTAATTAATGACAACACACAGCGGAAATATGATTGTTGGAAAAAAATCGTAAATAAGCAAGAACTACGGTATGAGGCATGTTATTCTCAATTTATCAATCATTAGACAAGTAAGTAAATTTATTGTAGACCGAAGGCTTTCAAGATATCGAAATTGTACGTTTATAAAATTTAAAACTAAGATATTTGTGCGTAATGTAACTCGCATTCTCTCAATTGAAATTCTAATTCGCTAATGATTGGATTCCGTAATGATTTCAAATTATTTTCATATTGTTTCAAATACCGGCGACAGGGATGCACAATAATGTATTAACCCGGCAGCTTCCGAGAATTTTCCATTTAACAATATTTGTAATTCGGAATGTATTTTATTAATTCCCGGTAATTTAATTGAGTGCTGTTTGCTTCCACAGACATTTGCAGACCTGCATCGAAATTGTATTCGTGCCACAATGCAGGTCCGGGCATTCCGCCTGCATTAAAGCCAAATATTTCCAATAATACAAAATGCAAAAATATTCAAAATTTTCACATAGTACTGAATTACCTTGCAATTCACTTCAATAATATCACAGATAACCCAGAGAGCTCATTCTTTACTACTACTAACCGGTTGCCTATACAAGTGGTTCCTTGATTTAGTTCACTGAGTTTGAACATTGCCCAGTCAGATGGCGTAAATTTTACAAACAGTGACGTTGGTGGGATCAACTACGAATTCAAATATGTATACATTTTCGGGATGTTTGTCGTCACTTTCGGCCAGGTTATTTGTCATAATATTAATAAAATTATAATAAGTAGCTATTAGACGTTTTTAACTATAAATAATACTACCTAATAATTATTATTATATTTATGTACCTGATTCAATAGGATATTAAGTGCGAGTATTACAATCTGCATTTTGCGATCTTTCACATAGTTGCTAAAGCTTACCATTTACTTTTCAATATAGTTGGTAATAAATTGTTCATTGTTGGTGCGGTGGCGTCGAAAAAATGAGCCCGCTCACTGTGTAATTATTTAATTACCAGAGCCATAGACATAAGTGAATAAACATTGTTATAATCCATTTTGTTTGCAGATAATCTGGGCTCTAATGCCCGCGGTAAATCATTAAGTATTCGCAATTAAACGTATTTATTGCTAATTTATTGCCGACGCGATCCGTGTCATCCCGGTGTAATTGTCTTATAATTAGATTCCGAATTAAAAATGCATTTTGACGCAAATGCAAATCGGCTAGTTCTACCTTGGCTGGCCTATACTGTCTGGCATGCTATAAAAAAGTGCAAATGAAAATTTGACATGCATTGCTAAAAATGGTGACCGTGCCATTTCGCAACGTCTACCGTGCTGCATAATAAAATATTTTATGTCTATCTGGCGCTTTGTTTTGCACTACATTTGCATAACTAGTCATTTATTAATTCTAATACAAACTTGCTATCTGTGCAATAAAAACTAATTCGAAAGAATTGTGCAGGTAGACATATCAGCTTTATTTGTACATATCTACATAGGTAGATTGATATCGTTGCATTTACTGTATTTTAATATGCTAGGTTGTGCAATCGTTATGTGGTGTATGTATATTGCTTGCTGTGGTGACATTGAAATTATTATTAATATTATACATTTAATTCGTTAATGGATTATGGTCATTGTTTTCATAAATTTTTATTTTAAAAACTAGTTAATGCCCGTGCCATGTGCACATGTACATCTGACCATGTACACGTGTACATATTACCATATACACATACATTTTATCCTACATATATATTTAATCTTATGATTTCGACATATACATATTATCATGTTCACTAAAAA
>JAWQRP010005889.1:0-10235 GCA_033557875.1 Quadriops clusia
ACAAAGTTAAATGTTTACAATGTGAAGGCACATATGTAGGTGAAACAAAGCAATATTTAGAAAATAGAATGAAACAACACAAAAATACTTGTAAGAAAAGTAATCTTGATGGTTGTACTGCTTTAAGAGAACATTGTACAACTAAAAAACATTCTTTTGACTATGACAACGTAAAAATTTTAAAAAGTGAATCCAACTATTTTAATTTTGTTATTAATGAGTTTTGTATCCTGATGATGCCTTAATAATAAAGGCGAAACGTCGAAATAAATATTTTGAAAACAAAAAAGTTAATTTATAAAGACTCTAAATACTCAAGATTAAAAATATAATAATATAAAGTGTGTCAAGAAATAATAAATATATTACATCATTATTATTACAATTATTATTATTAATATTTCGTACAATATATACTAATTAAACAAGGAAACAATTACGTCTAATTATTAAATTTCGTACTATATTAGGTACTTTACAGTGTACCTAATCTTTTCTCGCAGTACATACTCTAACGTGTAAGCTAAGTGTACTTGTATAAGAAGTTGCAGTTCTTCTGCGCAATTAAATAAATCAACCAGATAAATGAACGCGTTAAGAACAAGATTACACATCAGCGCTCGCGGACGGCAACTTTTAATTGCTACCTGTATACAAGGAATAAAATTTGGGAGAAAAAGGCTAATGGGTCCATGTTTGGGCCGCCATAATTCAGAGCGAGTCTTCCTGAAACATCTCGCATTTTGAACTCATTGCTAACGTTTTAATATCCAATTAAGGACCGGTTTCTTCGCTCTTCCTGCTTTTGGAAACAACACTTTCTGCTCCGAATTTTCTGGTGTACGTAAATTGTGGATCTTGGGCGAAAAGTCTATCAACCCTTTTAATATGTAAAAGTTTGAAAGTAGCGAAATGCAATTAACATAATTCACACTAAAAATTACTGGGTACCTACAGTCATACTTTTCATGTTAAGAAATGCCTTGACACAAATCCCACCCCAAAAACAACGATAATTCGATTTTAATTGCTGACAATTATTATAAATAGACCGTAGCTTTGTGCAACTTATTTCTTATTATTAAAATTATTATTATTATTAAAATTATTATTACTATTAAAATTATTATTATTACTAAAACTACAATTGTTATTAAGATTATAATAATAATTATTATTAAGATTATAATGATAAAAATTGTTATTAAAATTATAATAATAACTCTAATAACGATAATAGCAAAGCCATGTGTGAACTTCTCCCATGCAAAATAATTAACAAGTGTCTCTTTCACGCAGCGCGACAGGAGCTTATGCTTTACAGTTATTTTACATAAAGAGCTTATGTCAGGTGTGCGATTTTAAACAAGGAATGTAATCCAGTCCTTTGTTGTAATTTATGCGAGATCGCAATCAGGGTCCGGGCAACAAGTGCTTTCGCGTTAGAAAGTTCTATTCAGGCCTCGGCGACTTCGTTCGTGGATCAAGCCACGAACCCACCTACTCCACAAAATCCTAATCTAATAATCGTTGTTTAATGCGATACGCGCTCGACCAATTTTTTCTCCGCATTGCACAATGCTTTATTATAAATGGGTGTAATTTTCAAAGCGATGTTCTCTCCGTTTGTGTACTTTGTTTCGTTTATAATTAGAGATCGCTGATAGACCGCCATCATGCAATACGCTCCGCTCCGGCTTGCAGCATTTAAAAGCAATTATCTTTGTAACTACCTGGCGCACGGTTCACTGTTCGGTTTTATTATATACTCTATAAAAAAATAATCATTTGCATATTAAAAATGCAAGAAATTTAAGAAATACAAAAATTATAATACTTATAAAAAATAACGCTACACCATAAAAAAATTTACATATTATTCCATGTACCTATAAGTAGGTATACCTATAAGTAGGTATATCTAATAGTTATACGCATACTTAATAGTTATAGGTATACCTAATACCTAATAGTTAGGTATATCTAATAGTTTTGCAAGGAATCATTAAACATAATTATAGAAATATGTTTATGGAAATACAATAAATACATGATATGAGGATATAGCGAGTAAATTTCTTACAGTGTCACACATCCCATACGTATAACAAATACAATGTACACATGAAGTATCACCGATTACCGATTTAACGGTAAATAAACTTTAGATGCGGGAATGCTAATCGTGAGGCTACTTACACTTGACATTTATCCGCAACAAGAACAAAACGATAAGGCCAATAGGCGTGCTTACGGCTAGCCATGTGAATAATTTATATAGGAAATATCAATAGAGGGACAATTATCTCGCCAGTTCCCTATATAGGAATGTACTGTTTTTCACACCAACCGACGTGTCCCCATCATTAATTTCCTCCTAACCGATCATTTATGGGCGTTTAAAGTATGCTAAGCGCGCGTTGCGCAATTTAAATAAATAATAAACCTAATAACAATAATAATAAATATTATACTCCCATGCTATGCACGGTACATGTGCGTCGATGCGATTGCAAAGTAAATGTGTGTTTTCTCCTCATTACGTCCGATTATTTACATACTTTATTCCTGAATATCAGAAAGGACTTGTCGCCAAAGCGGCTTTGTTTGTATGACATATGTGTAGCGGAGATATACCACGTTTAGTTAGTTATACCGCATATAGTTATACCACATAAGTTATACCACATAAGTTTTACCACATAAGTTATACCATAGTTATACGTAAGTCGCAAACACTTCAAAGTCCACTTTTAGAATGATGAATTTTAATTTCGTTTTCTTTCTATTTCAGGTAAGTGCTTTCCATTTGGCCTGTCGATATTAGCGCGCGAAGTGAATCGATGACCCCTCTAATGAGCTGGTGAGTAGTTGAGTTTGCAAAGTGCATATCCGTCACTAGGCGTTAGAAATAGATAATTTGCTTTACGTTTGCGCGCACAAAATGAACTATTTGTGTGCACGAAGAGTACATTTATTGAATTAAGTAATTGCTTATCGTCAGACGAACTATTCGTTTTTAGCTATTCGTTTTTAGCTATTCGTTTTTAGCTATTAGTTTTTAGCTATTCGTTTTTAGCTATTAGTTTTTAGCTATTCGTTTTTATAACTATTGATTTTTGTTATTTTTCAATTTTGTGTCTATTCACTCTTATACATATGCGCTCTATATACATGCATTGTGAATACCTCAAAGAATAAAAATCGCGAAGGAACGAAGTCACGAATACAATAGAACTTGACGTCCGCGCTACGATGCCACGGGGCACGTAATATCCAATATTAGAAAGCAAATGTCAATATGTAATAAATGGTCATGTTTAAGAGCAACACCGAGTCATGGCTTCATATCCGCAACTGTATGCCGCACATCCATTGTATCACATGCACGCCCATCTTTAACGAGCCTGAAAAAGTCCGACGATGATGTGAAATCAACTTACAAGCATGCATGCGCCCGCAATCAATATTGTAAATATCGCAAGAATCGATCGCTTGTATTATACAACATACATAGTAAAATACTCGTACATAGGTATACCTATAGTCATGTTCAAAATAAATGGTCAGTCTAAAGGCCTTATACTTTTACTACTAAACTTTAAAGATGTTTTCATTAACTTTTTTTTAAATAAAAAAAATAACGCCACATAGCAAAAAGCATGCAAGGACATAAATTTGAATTAAATACCGCTTCCTCCTTCATGTTCTTAACGTTTTTCACGTAATGTCCAGACAATTGTCTCTGGCAGAAAAAGTACATTATCAATGTGTAACACTAGTCGTCCGTAAAATGGTCTAGTGTTACTCTAGAAACAGTAGACGACAATTTTGTAGTTCTTCCATCCACTAAATCTTGCCACATCCGGTTAAATGCACTTACCGTGACCGTCAGCGATAAATGCTATACATTTGTGTGTATACACATTTGTCTGTATACACATTTGTGTGTATACGTAAAGAACTCTTGTATATGTACAAAAGTTCTATATATACACTTACTGTATAGATTTTTCTATTGCATAAGTCGTCCACTTTATTATTCCTCATTTTATTACGTAATTCTTATTTTACTATTATTACTCACTTTGTGGTATAACGAATAATTGTATTGTATTTGAAAATCTGTCGGCCAGGCGATAAAGTGGAACATTTGGCACACCCCTCGAATATCTGGACACCAGCCGAGCGTTTAACCCTCTAGGGGGCGCGCGTGTCTTTTACACTATTGTACCCTGCTATTTATATTTCGATATTTATATCTCCCTATTTATCACCGAACCCTATCGGAATATTTATCATCGAGCCGTATCGTGCCATTTATTATCATTTTTCACTTCCCTACTTGTGGTGTAAACTGTATCATAGGACACACCATCCTCGAGCATGAGCCATTCTCGAACTTGAGCCATCCTCGAGCTCGCACCCTTGTTTTTGAATCAAAGGCGATTGAATATAAATGCCACCCTATTCGTATTTGATGAGCCGCACTTCCAAGCCACCCCTGATGGGAGCGGAGTGTTAAGTTTTGAACAACATTCCGCCTTCTGGTGTCCCTTTGGGCGTCAAACCGCAAAGGGAGCAGTTTATCAAAGCATAAAGGCAAACGTAATGCTACCAACTATTATAAACGACGCGTTACGTATGTATATACAATACGAATATACACTACGAATATACAATACGTATATACAATACGTACCTACCTATAATACCTAAACAATATAATAGGAATATTTTATAATAAAAAGTGGCCAAGTATGTGTATATTTAACAACAATATATGTATAATATTGTTTTAAAATCATTGGCACGGTGAGCTCGCTCGCTTCGCGAGCTCGCCGCCTCGCGCCTTCGGCGCTCGTTTTTTAAGACACTTCACTGGAGCTCTTAACATTCAACTAAACAATACCCAAGATGTAAAATCATGGTTAAGCTGTAAGATCATAGTTAAGCTGTAAGATCATAGTTAAGTTGCAAGATCATAGTTAAGTTGCAAGATCATAGTTAGCAATTATTAAATACAGCTTTAATTAAATAGAGCTGTACTTAGATACGTATAATACCTAAACAATAAAATAGGTATATTTTATAATAAAAAGTGGCCAAGTATGTATATATTTTACAACAATATATGTATAATATTGTTTTAAAATCAATGGCACGATGAGCTCGCTCGCTTCGCGAGCTCGCCGCCTCGCGCCTTCGGCGCTCGTTTTTTAAGACACTTCACTGAAGCTCTTAACATTCAACTAAACAATACCCAAGATGTAAGATCATAGTTAAGCTGTAAGATCATAGTTAAGTTGCAAGATCATAGTTAAGCTGCAATATCATAGTTAAGCTGAAAGATCATAGTTAGCAATTATTAAATACAGCTTTAATTAAATAGAGCTGTACTTAGATACGTATAATACCTAAACAATATAATAGGTATATTTTATAATAAAAAGTGGCCAAGTATGTGTATATTTTACAACATTATATGTATAATATTGTTTTAAAATCATTGGCACGATGAGCTCGCTCGCTTCGCGAGCTCGCCGCCTCGCGCCTTCGGCGCTCATTTTTTAAGACACTTCACTGGAGCTCTTAACATTCAACTAAACAATACCCAAGATGTAAAATCATAGTTAAACTGTAAGATCATAGTTAAGCTGTAAGATCATAGTTAAGTTGCAAGATCATAGTTAAGTTGCAAGATCATAGTTAAGTTGCAAGATCATAGTTAAGTTGCAAGATCATAGTTAAGTTGCAAGATCATAGTTAGCAATTATTAAATACAGCTTTAATTAAATAGAGCTGTACTTAGATACGTATAATACCTAAACAATATAATTGGTATATTTTATAATAAAAAGTGGCCAAGTATGTGTATATTTAAAACAATATATGTATAATATTGTTTTATAATCATTGGTGCTTCACGAGCTTGCCGCCACGCGCCTTCGGCGCTCGTTTTAAAGACACTAAACTGGAGCTCTTAGCGTTTAACTGTACAATATTTAAAATGTAAAATCTTGGTTAGAAATTATTAAATGTAGCTTTAATTAATTGTTTTAAATTTTTCTATAGTTCCCGATTTTTTAACCAAAAACTGATGTAGCCCAAACACGTTCAGTTCTCAAATCGTACTTTTAAACTACGCAGTTTAACTGATCGTGTATGAGGCCTTTAAATTTTAAAAGCGGATGCTATAAAAATATTCTAAAAAAATAATAATGAAGTATCATTTAATAATTAAGATAATATTTTTATTTCTGGTTCTAATAATTTGGAAACTCTTTATTATTATTTTTATTATTATTATTATTATTAGTTCTAATGATTTTGATTTTTATTCTTATTGGTCATGATGATTAGGAAAGTTACAATAAAAGTTTAGAATCCAAACTTTAAAACGGTTTTTATAACAAAATCAAAAAAAAATTAAATGTATATTTAATAATTGCTTACTATATACTTACATTTTGGGTAACATACAGAACTCGAAATCTCAATAATTTAAAAATACAATTATTGGACGTCCATTTGGAATGATATGGAAAATATGTGTACTACATGTTCTATCGAGTAAAAAAATTATTGTTATACATAAAACTGAATCTTTTTATCAACTTTCGCTGCCCAAATGAAACATTCTTACCTATTATCCTTCGCTTCGTTCTCTGATTAAATAAAACCGACTAATATGTAAAATACAGTTAAACCAATAAGTACAATAAACAAAAATTCGAAAAATACACTAATAAGTGAAATGAAATAATGAGCCGAGTTTCGTTTCGCCTGAAAACCGAAATCCACGTTCCTCGAGATCTATAAATAGCCATTAAAGGTAGCACCGTTCCGTTGAATGATTTCGACCATTGAGGAGTGCGGCGGCGTTGATGATGAATGTGGCATGAGAAGCGAGAGCCCTGGGGCTTGCTACCGTAACTTCCTACCTTATCGGCCGAGGAACCCGCACGCAGGTAGTTGGCCGCCGAAGAAGTCAATCGAACCCTCGCCGAGGGCGAAATGCTCACCACACTCGTTAACCCATTTACTCGCGTTATTATGCAGGTTCCTGCTAAGCCAGAGGGCAGAGCATCGACCTTGCAGAAACTGGAGATAAACAACAATTGGATGAAATTTATTCTGGGGTTATTATTGTGGACAATGTAAGAAAAAATGTTTCTTGAATTTGAGGAATGTTTCCTTGATTTGGGTAACGTTTATTTCATTTGTGTAACGTTTATTTCATTTGGGAAACGTTTATTTGGTGTTAATCCCTTTAGAGTTGGTCGTCTAAATGTTTTTTTAATGATATACATTTTTTTGAAATCTCGAGTTGTGCCCTTGTTTACTAGAATTAGATATGTGCTAGATAGAGCCTAAAGAACTAGTTTTTACAGAGAAGTATGTGGATTTCATACAAAGTCGAAATATGAAATACATTTGTAAAGTACAATTGTGGAAGCAAGAACAGAAATAACTTTGGAGCGCTGGTATACAAGAAATATTGAGACGAGAACAAAATAGAAATAGGCAAACCAATAATTTTGCAGGAGATATTATTATAATAATACATATGGTACATTATTATACATTATATAATGTACCCTATGTACCCTAGCATTCAATATGGGACAAAGAATTCAAACGCAACAATCCACTTTTATATTATGCAGATGGCTGCAGTTTAATAGCGAGAAGACCAATGCCCAAGGGTCGAGCCCGCCCACCCACACCTGTTTAGCTCGCCTCATGCATAAATGCCTTGTAAATCAGGGACATTTGTCTTCCCTCAGCCTTTACTGAATAATTTTCGCAACGCGCTCGGAAGACGTAGGCCGTTCGTTTCAACTTTCAACTGCATATCTTCGCGTGATTTATTCGAGCTCATCGCAACAACTGTATACATGAGAGGAGAAGGAAGAAGATGCAACCCGTTTCGAGACTTTGCATTGCCCATCTGCCCGACAGCAAATTTACTATCGAGTGGGAGATTCGCCGTCTAGTGGGCCCTGGAATTTCATTCAACTTTCTACGGTAGGAATGCTGGGGAAAAGCTCGGCATGGCGGTATTAAAAATGTGCTATTAAATAATGAAAATGCACTAAGTATAGTAGTATATAAGGTTAACATTAATTAAAATATTTCTTAAGGTAAAATAATTAAAAATAATAATAATAAATGAATGAACAAAGAGACCTAACGGTATGAATGGGCGATTGATGAATTCAATCCAGTTTCGGGTTCACCAAGACAAAAATACTGAACGAGGAGGCGACAAGCAGCAGATCCTTGAACTTGCCTGAAAAAAGAAGCAAGACGTGCGACATAGGAAAAAACTGACGCAGCACGTCTTCGTGTGTAAATATCATACGACAAAGGGGAGATTCATGTACGTTGGGTTCTTCGAACGGAGCTATGCGGAATACTAATTCCGAAACCATTCAATACACATTACGAAATGGAAATGTGCCATTAACATCAGTTAACCGACGCTCTGTTATGTAGATAGGCAGTCGGAGCTGTTTGGTCGGATAGTAATTTGTTCGTACTATTAATTAGAGTCTAATTATTGGACAGTCTCCTCTCTCAATGTAATTTTTTAACTCAATGTAATTTTTTTAACTGTACGTAATTTTTTGACTCAACGTAATTTTTTTGACTCAACGTATTTTTTTTAACTCAACGTAATTTTTTTAACTCAACGATATTTTTTTAACTCAAAGTAATTTTTTAAATCAATGTAATTTTTTAAATTAACGAAATCTTTTTAGTTCAATGCAATATTTTTGACTTGACAGAAACCTCATATGATTAAACTACTAAATAACTCATGAAAACTGTATAATATGTGAATAATATAAACAGCGAAGGGAAAAAACTTCTTGGCCACTTAGTAAATTACTTCTTCAACAACACAAATAACTCGTGCTCTCCTCAACGCGGCCTTTCTGATATAATTACAGATAACAGAGATCCGGTATCCTACTGAGCTATCAGCCTCCATTGGCAACCCGATGAATCAAATTGCTTTGCTTTATTCGAGAGGCTATTGATGGGAAGAAGAACACTTAACGAGGATCAAACGTCGGAGTAAGATTAATCGACAAGGCAGTCGTCAAATTAATAGCCAAATTAATCGTCAAATCGATCGCCATATAACCGTTAAAACAATCGTCAAATTAGTATAAGAATTAATAGCCAAATTAATCGTTAAAATCATTAACAAATTAGTATGCAAATTAATCGTCAAATTAATAGAGAAATTATTAGTCAGTTATGAAAACTAATTATTAATTTTATAATAATAATAATAATCACAGATCTAAAGGGTGTTCAGATGAATGTGTAACATAAAAACTGTCACTTCTTTGGCGCTCTTTTGCCGTCTCTTTGTAGATCAAACGATGCCGCGTTTTATGCGTTACATATTCATCTGAACACCCTGTATGCTTATATCATTGTTTCTATATAAAAGACAGCAATGATCCTTACGCACAATCTCCCACAAACGCCACAAGTTGTTGACTTACGGCCTTCAGCTAATTGTTCAAACAAACATTATGTCAGAAGGAATAAACAAACACACGAGCTAGATCAATGGGGTCGATAATTCGCGGAGGGAAAATCGGCCACATCCGTTATGAATTATTCCGAATGCAGCGGCTCGCGAGAGCCTTTATTGAATTTAATGTGGTCGAGGTGTTTTATCTGCGGAATAAATCGAGGAAGAGGAGGCGAGCCGACGACACGGTAACACAGAGAAACTAGTTGAAACACTTCCTCGCTCGCCGAGGCGCTAATCGAGGAGCATCTGATGATAGGAGCCCGGAGTCATTCCGGTAAATCGAGAAATAATCACACACTTCATTTACCTTTTACGCTTAATCGTGAACAATTAATTATTCATCGGCTCGGAAACGACACTTCTGTTCCCCTTTCGTTCCTCCAGCGAAAGTGCTTTCCGCTGCGATTCATTTTATAAATAAAATTTACTTTAATGATATATTTTTTTAATTTACTTTTGTTCCCTGATCTTTTGATTGAGGATTTTATATTTGTGTTTCTTGGGGACTGCTCATATAGATTTAATTATATTTCATTTATTCTACAATGATAGAAAAATTTGTGTAATTTTACACAGAAAATAGTAGGTAATTTTTCTACCTACTATTATCTATGTGATTTTACTTTTATTATTAAATTTACAGATGCATGTAATATTTTCATGTCTTCTGTAC
>JAWQRP010005890.1:0-10235 GCA_033557875.1 Quadriops clusia
CGGTGATTTGTTCTCATTACATGGCTGTATCCATGTTTTCTATATATCGTTGACATAAATAAATTAGAACAACTGTTTTCAAATAAGGCGCCGCACATTGCATAGCGAAGCCGCAATCCTAATGTGAATGATTAGCGACATCTTTTGGCTAACGTAATATAATATTTGAATTAATGATATTTTGAGCTTACTGCGCTATCTGTTATCTTGTCAGAATTTGGCCCTATCTAGTTCCGCGTCTGTGGTTGTCTGTGTTAATATGTTTCCTGCTATATTAATAATTTATCTGTTTTATAAATAGGTTTTCTACTGTATACATTACTTTTTTGTACTCATTGAAAAAGAAGATTTGCACTCTATAGAGATAATTTCCACTTGATAGAGAAGATTTGCATTTGATGGAAGATTTGTATTTTATGGAAAAACTCTGCACTTGATGGAAGATTTGTAATTTATGGGAAAGATTTGCATTTTATGAAAAACGCTTGTCCTCCATTAAATTAACAATATCAAACGAAACGATTGCGTTTTATGTGGCGTCCGCCTCCTGTCGGAAGTGTTGCGCTTTATCAAAAGTTTTACGCCTCATCAAGAGGGTCATAAAGTTTTGTCTAAATATTCCGAATTCTGCAGCGGGCAGAATTTTATTAAATAGTCATTCCGGGGGGTTTTATGAAACAATAAAAACATGTGTAGGCGGCGGAATTTTATTTCCCGCGTTAATATTCTATTTAATTAGCTTTGAAAGAGACGGGGGAGCTAAGCGCCGACCGCGATCCAAAATCTAATTATGAAAGCGACATCTAGAGGGGGCGCGGCGAAGAAGGAATGCTTGCTTAATAATTCAAGTTAGTTTTCTAATGGGGTTTTACGGTGGAAACTTGGGGGGGAGGGGAACTAAGGGGTTAGAATGAAAGAATTAAAGCAATTAAATTTCACACATATGTTGGATATATCGGTTTGAGTTTGTGTGCAGTTCCATTAAACCGAATGAAGTTTGTTCGGCTCAGTTTTTTGGCCCGACTGTCACACATTTTATGGTCCGAGTTCAGATGACGAATTCTGAAAATTTAATATAGTTTCAGTTCAGTTTTATTGGCCACATATTTCCAGTTTACGGCTATCGATCCGAGGGGGCCGTTTTTACGCTCGCTGTTCATATACGTCGCATCGTTCCATCGTGTACATTTCAAATTAAAAAAAAACGTTTATTTTTATTTCGCATATCGCGGATCCTAGAGTTGCTGTTTCAAGCTCGGCGGATCTAAACAACGCAAAAACTAAAATTTTGCCTCAAAATGCGGGAAAAAAATAGACGATCTCGCTGCAAGTAAAAGCTGCTCTTCCACATAAAGCATTATTCATCCGAATCCCGGTGTGCGGTGGAGTTTCAGTTTCAGTTTCAGTCGGTGAGTGCTAGTTAATTTAATGAGTTTACTTTTAAGCATAAGTCAAAAAGTTGCGCAATAAGGGAGTTCATATATCATTGAATTTTTGTCCGGACGCGGCGCTGCACTCGCGCCACCTCGCGGCGCGCTCGTAAATCACTGCCGAGAACGCTGGGATTAAGGGCACTTTTCTCGATGAGGACGTTGTTTATGTTGTGCGGATGGATTTATGCGATCATTTTGCGATATTTAAAGTAAGCGGCTCGGGGAAAGGTTGCGCAGCTTTTTATCACAGGGAAAGTTACTCTTTAATATTGACACTTAAAATATATTCAGTTGAAAGGGTTATGAGAAATAAGGACTTCATCTTATCTTTAACGATACGTAAAATCACGACGACGTTTCGCGAATATTTCCGAATTACACAGTTACCTGCGATGCTAACGCCATCTCTGTGCATTGTTTTGGAAGTACCGTCACTATTGCTCATCCTTAACGTTGCGTCTCTAATTGTTAATTATCTGATTCAACGCCATCTGATTCTGAATAATTTTAAATGTTAAATCAAATTTGACAATTTTCTTTATTAGGATTGATAATGTAGGATTAGGTTTGATGATGAATATTATATTTGATGATGAATATTAGGTTGGATGATGAGTGTTCATCGAAGTTCTACTGTAATACGAGAATTGGTTTGTCCTGCGGCCAAATTTTTAAATTTCTTTCCGATTCTTCTACAAATAATTCAGGGATATTACAGCGAACAAATGTGAGTTATTGTTTCCTCCTCAAAAATAAAATAAAAAAGTCGGAAGCGGAGATACGTTGCTCCATTCGCGAGATATATTGCATCGACAGGAGTTTTTTATTTCGCAGCCCAGGATCACGTACAAGCCTCATGCGAGCAGCCAGTTTGCGAAATTCGTACAAGGGATGAAATAGAGGGATGATTTGCATGTGCAACTACGCTTCTCCTCTTTCTTATCCTCCTCTTTCTCTTCTCCTCTTTCTCCTCCTCCTCTTCTTTCTATTCCTCCTCCTCTTCTTTCTCCTCCTCTTCTTTCTCCTCCTCTTCTTTCTCTTCCTCCTCCTCTATATTCGCGCCTCCTTCCTTTCTCAATCCTGTTTCATTCAGAATCTGGTGCTCCTGTCTATTCTCTTGGCAAAAACAATACGTCGATAATAAATGTGCAGAGCTGGGGAAGGGGGGGGGGGATTGCAGCGAGCACTAGGGGCCATAAAATAAGCTGTACCCTCAAGAAGGCCGTTCCCATTCAGCTGCCAAAAAGAATCAATGCATAAAGTATCGGGAACATATGCAATCTTGCTTACTGTTGCGTTTACGCCCCTCGCTTGTAAGCGGTTTCCAGAATAGACCATCAATAATTCATTTCATATTTATTGCCTATCTTATTTTACGGCCTCGGTTGCGCCCCACCCCCTCGTCCCCCCATCATTACTACCACTATTTTCGCTGGTACTATTATTTTTTTGGGCCTTTATTGTTTTATTTATTATTCCATCTATCGCATCTCGCCGTGGAGGCTGTAAACGTTTTATAACCGACGTTTACGGCGTTTAAACCTCGTGCACCTGCTCCTACAAATTCATTCCCTAATTCTATTTGAAAAAAAAATACTACTGAATACTATGAACATGAACACTATACACATAGGCAACAAAATCTACTTAAGTAGAATATGGCCGGGAAATTAGTAAATTTATTGGTATGAACTTGACTTTTAATTAAAATATAAAAATAAATCAATACACATATTTTTATTCTATCTTTTTCATTATTAGAGTTTCTAGTATTAATTTTTATTCAAGCCAGCATTTTTAATTATTTTATAGCTCAAACTTCCTCTATTGCGATTTTAATAATGGTTTCAATCAAGTTAAGGCAAGAATATTCATTTAGAGTAATAAGTGTGCAAACTTTAGTGCCAAATTAATATTTCACCGGGGGCATCGTTAGAGGTTTGTTTTCAGTTCCAATTTATAGTTTTCTCAATTTATAACTTGATGATTTTCTAAACAAAGGTAATTTATATATCTGTATAATGACAATGACTAAACAATAATAATTAGTTTTAAATTTGTACAAAAGAAACTGCATTTCTACAGTCAATTGCCTATATATAGGCTATAGCCTAGAAAATAAGTATACAAAGTGTCTAGAAAATTTTAAGGAATACAAAATTTAGCTCATTTTCTTGAAACTTTGGTGCCTTAATAGCCCTAGGTTTGCTTACCTTATTTTCTTGAACCATTAGTGTCTTAATAGCCCTAGTTTATTTACTTTATTTCTTGAAGCGTAATGTATTAATAGGTCTAGGTTCTTTCGCTTATTTTCTTGAACCTTTACTGTCTTAATAGCGCTAGGTTCTTTAACTTATTTCCTTAAATCTTTAATGTGTTAATAGCCATATTGTTTTGAACCTTTAGTGTCTTATAGCCCTAGGTTCTTTAGCTTATTTTCTTTAACCTTTAGCGTCTTAATAGTCCTAAGTTCCTTAGCTTATTTTCTTGAAACTTTAGTGTCTTAATAGCCCTAGGTTCTTTAGATTATGTTCTTGAACCTTTATGGTGCTATTCTGAAATGTATTTACGTCGCTGTAAGCGACGTATCTCGCATAGTTACAGCAATGTACAAAAAAACGTGATTCTGATATGAGTTACGACCACTGTAGCAGAAATGTCGAGTTCCGTCCACGAAGAGACTCGACGGATATCTTACAGTGATCGTTATGCTTGCGCAATTGACGTACATGAAATAATTGTCAAAAAATTCAGTTAGCCAATAAGTGCGTTGAATTTATTCGAAGAGAAGTTAGCTGCGATGCGAACTGTCGACAGTAGTTCTAATATTTTCGTCGGCGATTTCAGAATACCAAATTGCACCGCGATGCAGCTCGAACATCTGTAATCCATAACCGCGTAAATATACGTCGACGTTGCTAAGAAATTTCAGAATAGCACCATTAGGTTCTTTAGCTTATTTTCTTGAACCTTTATTGTCTTATTAGGCCTAGGTTCTTTAGATTTTTTTTGAACCTTTACTGTCTTCATGGCCCTAGGTTCTTTAGGTTATTTTCTTGGAACTTTAGAGTCTTAATGGGCCTAGGTTTCTTTAATCCTAGGTTCTTTAGCTTATTTTCTTGGAGCTTTGGTGTACTAATAACTCTAGGTTCTTTAGCTTATTTTCATGAACCTTTAGTGTCTTAATAGGCGTAGGTTGTTTAGTTTATTTTCTTAAACCTTTAGTGTCTTAATAGCACTAGGTTCTTTAGGTTATTTTCTTGAACCTTTCGTGTCTTAATGGGCCTATGTTTCTTTAATCCTAAGTTCTTTATCTTATTTTCTTGAACCTTTAGTGTCTTAATAGGCCTATATTCTTTAGCTTATTTTCTTGAACCTTTAGTGTCTTAATATGCCTATGTTCTTCAGCTAATTTTCTTGAAACTTTAGTGTCTTAATAGCCCTAGGTTCTTTAGTTTATTTTCTTGGAGCTCTGGTGTACTAATAACTCTAGGTTCTTTAGCTTATTTTCTCGAACCTTTAGTATCTTAATATGCGCAGGTTCTTTAGTTTATTTTCTTAAACCATTAGTGTCTTAATAGCACTAGGTTCTTTAGGTTATTTTTTTGAACCTGTAGTGTCTTAATGGACCTATGTTTCTTTAACCCTAGGTTCTTTAATTTATTTTCTTGAACCTTTAGTGTCTTAATAGGATTATGTTCTTTAGCTCATTTTCTTGAAACTTTAGCGTCTTAATAGTCCTAGGTTCTTTAGTTTCTTTTCTTGAACCTTTAGGGCGGCATTCCGAAAGGACATTTACCCTCTGGGCAAGGTTAAAGGTAGGTTCACAATGTAATGTACCTGAGCTATGCACCAGGTACATTACATTGTAAACCTACCTTTAACCTTGCCCAGAGGGTAAATGTGCTTTCGAAATGCCGCCTTTAGTGTCTTAACCTTTAGCTACTGATCAGAGGTCTATGAGACCGCAGTAGGGTATACGAATTGTTAGTTTACTATGTTTCCGATATACTATGTACCTCAGTAGCTTTAAGTTTAGCACCATAAAGTGTGCTGATGGTATACGTTGTGTGCCCATTCTCTTAGAAGGCAAGTTTAACCGCTTCAAAATTTGATAGCGGTCTACTGGACCCCACGTCAGTAATAAGTTTCGTATGGGCGGCTCGATAGACCGCACATCAGTAACAAGTCATTCTCATACGCATAACGTAATTACATTGATTTTTTCAGTCTATAGGCCACGAATAATCCAGGACCTTCTGTGAGAGCTAGTGGTTCACAGTTTGAAGATATTGTTAGTCGGTGGTTGGAAGAAGTAGAATCAGGAAAAGAGGTAGCTGTTCCAGAAGACCACGAATCTAAAGTAGATGATAACGTGAATGATTCCGATTTGGAAGCTTCCGCGAAATTGAATTGCCAGACTATCAAATAAGAACCCAATCTAATCATTTTTATGGAAAAATGGATACAAATGGTTACCTACTCGAAAAAGGAAATCGACTTACAACTGTACGTCATGTAAGCAAACAATTTATTTGAAAGTTTCTTCTCTTACTTGTAATGCTTGTAACAAAAATTGGCTGATTTTGGGTATCATCATTTTTTTAATTCTGCACATTTTAGGCATTGTTATATATTAAAATGAATCAATATTATGTTAGTAATTAGAATAACACAAATATGTTGTTATATGCAAATAAGAACTATTATTTTTTTCGTTGATTTCATAACCTTGTACATGTATCGAAAAATGATGCCTTATGTTGATACATTGCGAACTATGAAACAAATATAATTAATTTTTATTTGGTAATAGTTTTAATTAATTGAATAATATCAAACGTACATCTACTTCAAAGATTCAAGTTAAAATTGTAATTCGGTATTTCTTTATAAATATTTAAAAACTGAGATCTGAGGACAGCACGTCAGTGATAACTACAATGATTTAGAACGTCAGCAGTTAAAGGTTAATAGGCGTAGGTTCTTTAGTTTGTTTTCTTAATCCTTTAGTGTCTTAATAGCACTAGGTCCTTTAGTTTATTTTCTTGAACCTTTAGTGGCTTAATGGGCCTATGTATCTTTAACTCTAGGTTCTTTAGCTTATTTTCTTGAACCTTTAGTGTCTTAACAGGCGTAGGTTCTTTAGTTTATTTTCTTGAATCTTTAGTGTCTCAATAGGCGTAGGTTCTTTAGTTTATTTTCTTAAACCTTTAGGGTCTTAATAGCACTAGGTTCTTTAGATTATTTTTTTTAACCTTTACTGTCTAAATGGCCCTAGGTTCTTTTGTTTATTTTCTTGGACCTTTATGTCTTATTGGGCCTAGGTTTCTTTAGTCCTAAGTTCTTTAGCTTACCACGTGTTCATTTTGAACTGTTTCATAAAAACTGCGGCTTCTTTGTCGCATCTTTGACGCCTCTTTGAAGATCAAAGACCGCCGGGTTTTTTGCGTTACATTTCAATCCGAACACCCTGTATTTTCTTGAACCGTTAGTGTCTTAATAGCACTAGGTTCTTTACATTATTTTTTTTAACCTTTACTGTCTTAATGGCCCTAGGTTCTTTAGTTTATTTTCTTGAACCTTTAGTGTCTTAATGGGGCTATGTTTCTTTAACCATAGGTTCTTTAGCTCATTTTCTTAAAACTTTAGTGTCTTAATTGTCCTAGGTTCTATAGTTTATGTTCTTAATCCTTTAGTGTCTTAATAGCACTAGGTTCTTTAGATTATTTTTTTAAACCTTTAGTGTCTTAACGGCCCTAAGTTCTGTAGTTTATTTTCTTGAACCTTTATTGTTTTAATGGGCCTAGGTTTCTTTAGCTTATTTTCTTAAACATTTAGTGCCTTAATAGCCCTAGGTTCTTTAACTTATTTTCTTGAACCTTTAGTGTCTTGATAGCCCTAGGTTCTTTAGTTTATTTTCTTGAACCTTTAGTGTCTTAATATCCCTAGGTTCTTTAGTTTATTTTCTTTAGTGCCTTAATATTACTAGGTTCTTTAGCTTAGTTTTTTGAACCTTTGGTGTTTTAATAGTCCTAGGTTATTTAGCTTCTTTTCTTGAACCGTTAGTGTCTTAATAGCCGTAGGTTCTTTAGTTTATTTTTTTCCCTTTAGTGTCTTAATAGCCCTAGGTTCTTTAGTTTATT
This sequence comes from Quadriops clusia, assembly GCA_033557875.1. Taxonomy (NCBI): domain Eukaryota; kingdom Metazoa; phylum Arthropoda; class Insecta; order Coleoptera; family Hydrophilidae; genus Quadriops; species Quadriops clusia. The sequence continues at coordinate 7,580 of JAWQRP010005890.1, forward strand.
TCCTTGAACGCTTAGTGTCTTAATAGCCGTAGGTTCTTTAGTTTATTTTTTGAACCTTAAGTGTCTTAATAGTCCTAGGTTTTTAAGCTTATTTTCTTGAAGCCTTTGTGTATTAATAGCCCTAGGTTCTTAATACCCTTAGGATCTTTAGCTTATTTTTTTTAACCTTTACTGTCTCAATAGCGCTAGGGTCTCTAGTACATTTTCTTGAAGCTATAGTACCTTAATAGCACTAGGTTTCTTTTGCTACTTTTCACTAATCTACGACATTTAAAATGAATCTGAGAGAACTTATGATTGAATTACTGCAAATACTTCCATAACATTATATGAGAAATTTTCCCAGGCCGTCGGTAGATGGCGTGGTATGATTTAAAAAAAAACTCTTCTATACTCCGCGGCGACGTATGTAGCGGTCGCTTTTGCTAGTGGATTTTGTCGTAAGTTACGTCTCGGTCGGCTGCCAACAGGGCAGGCCTGAATGCCGAATGAGCAATTGAAACTATGAAGTTAGCTCGGGAATATAGAGCAGAACACGTTACGGCGCTCTAAGTTACAACACACAACAGCGTTCGAGCAATAGGAAATTTATGTTCGGGTTGTTCACGTTGGTACCAGTACTCACTTTGTAAGCTAATGGAACTGTTTTATGCCCGGCAAAGCGAGCGGCAGCACGCCGCAGGAATAATTTAACCTTCTCGAGTACAGATAAATCCCGTTACACGTTATTGTTGCTATTATCAACAGTATTGTAGTCGTTTTTGTACATACATATTTTATTATACATTTATCACGCGTATTTTAAGCATTTCCTTACCAAAATGCTTGCTACGAGTTTATTTTTTAAATTGAGTCTTTCTTGGGTCTCTACAAGACCTTATTGTGTGTTTATCTTACTGTTGGTCTAACTCACAAACATATAAATTTTATAAAACTAATAAAATATATACAAATATTAATTATTAAAAACTATAAAACTAAAGAAAAACCAGAAAATTAAAAAAATACTAAAAACGCAAAGAAAACCGAAAAACAAAAGACAAAACTGTAAAACGAAAGAAATACTATGAAAAAAAAAATACTATCAAAAGGAACTACTATCAAAAAGAAATAGTATCAAAAGGAACTACTATCAAAAAGAAATAGTATCAAAAGGAACTACTATCAAAAAGAAATAGTATCAAAAGGAACTACTATCAAAAAGAAATAGTATCAAAAGATAGAAAACTTGCAAAACGGAAAAACAAAGAAAGGAATCTACAAACCGAAAAAACTCTAAACCGAAAGGAAACCCGTAAAGCGAAAGAAAAAACCTGTTCGTTATCAATCCAGAAATATTTTTTATCTCGGCAACAAAAAATTTACTGCGTTCGAGGGTGCTTTTTCTCCCGAACGCGAAAGGAGTGGAAGAAATTTAAAGCGGGCACAATCGCGATATGAAAATAGGAAGGGGCGGGAAATGAACGAAGGACTCGAGAATCTCATTTTACGATCGTCAATATGATTACAAACATCGCATAAAACTCGCTACCTTTTATGCGCTACGAAATAGACTCCGGCCCGCCGCAGCCCACTTGCTCTTGGAAATAATAAAAATGCCCCGACCAGGGTCGCCTTGACGAAAGCGAAAGTCAGGGGCGAGCGATAATATCTGTGCGATTATGGAGCCCTCCGTATAAACCGTTTAACTTCCTAATTAACCCCCTTCGAATTAAGGATCTACTTATTGCCCCGAGTCGGACGAACTAATTAAGCCGAATTTGGGTCATTATTAACTTTGGAATTGTGGCACTATATGATATACGTTATACCATAATTAATGTCATATACAATCATAATTAAAGTCATATACAGGGAGAGTTTTTTTTAAATATATACACAGTACAAAGTGATATTTCTGAAGATATAACTTTGTAATTTTTAAAAAGTCGCCCTCGGTATTACCATAATTAAAATCATTTTTTTCCATTCGCATTTGCGAAACAACATTGAATAGAAAAACAAACGGCACGATTGGGGAGAATAACCGTGGAAAAAATCGCGCCAAAAAAACAACGGAGCTCGAATCCGGCCGACCGCGATTTTCATCAGGGAAATCGAGTTGTTTTGTCGTTAGCGTTAGCGTTGGCGGTTTTTCGCAGTGATTTGTTACACACAGGGCGAGGAAATAAGCGAAGGCGGTTGATTTTCCCGACGCAAGTGCGAAGGATGGAGAAGGAGATATCGTGCTGTCGGCACACGGTTGCCAACTGATAGATTTATTAGACGTATCGCAGCAGGCGGTGTTTGCACTGCTAATGGGCTTCGCACCCCTTTCTCCACCTTTCTACCTCGCTTTCTCTTATAAATAAGACTATATACAAACACGTAGGTACGTTGTTATCAACAAACATAATTGCCGTTGTAACGTACGTACGTACGTACGTACATACGTCCGTACGTCCGTCGGTAATTTTCCCATTTTAAGGAGTGTGATTTCTATGGTGAATGTGCGTTGATGGTTGCGCCACTATGAAAAAGTCGCATTTGAAAGAACATCAATGAGTTTTGTAAGGGAGAATGTAAGTACTTGCATCAACAAATTAAAAAGCAACGAAATAAATTATTGTTTTACTCTAATCGTTTATTTTAGCGAATAATTTGTTTCGTTGCAAAG
>JAWQRP010005891.1:0-10234 GCA_033557875.1 Quadriops clusia
ATATTTTGATGATTTGGTGCATAAAAACACTAATGAACTCTGATAATAATGAATCATAACACAAACGAAAATCTGATAACGAACATTGACATAGACTTGTTTTATTGAATTGTTTTTCTTACATAGCATGCTTGGTTACATAAAAAATACTTAACATACTCCCCACCTTGAAAGGGTGACCTTTCAAAAAATGAAAACAAATAATAATAATTAGCCTTTACAAGGAAGTGGACATAGCTTGTTCACTGCGGGCTTGGTTGTTCTGGTGGAAGTCTTGATGGAGACAACTCTGACGATGCTGTCATCGCTGGATGAAGCTGGATCACCCGATGAAGTTGCCATTGACCGGGGAGTAGATTAGTGTCCCTTAGAAGAATAATGTCATCTTCTTTCAGGTTTCTTTGTCGCGTCTTCCACTTGGAGCGTTGCTGTAGCTCTGCCAGATATTCTCTGAACCAGTGGTTCCAGAGGTGCTGTTTCATCTGTTGAATCAGCTGAAATGCATTTAGTTGACTAGGGTTAATGTGACCGAGATCTTGTTTGGGACTGGATGTGAGAGTTCTTCCAACCAAAAGGTGCGCTGGCGTTAAAACTTGAGGTCCAATTGCATTGATGAATTTAAGTAATTCATTAGCTGTTCCAACCAATTTTCGTCCATTGTCAGTATAAATGTGAGTTAGCTTTCCGCGACGTGCTAGGAAGCGTTTTAGAATTGAGAAAAACGCATCAGTACTCAGGCCGGAAACTGGTTCCAAGTGTATGACCCTCGTAGTAAGACAAATGTATTTGACTGTTCTTTTACTACGACCTGAATAGTCCTTTATAGTAAAAAGTGCTGCATAGTCAATTCCAGTAGTATAGAAATGATGCGTTGCTCTGAAGCGATGGTTTGGCAATTCACTCATGAGTGGGTTTATGGTCATAGGCTTGTATCGTAAAGATGTGACACAATTTCTTCCCACTTTTCTACCCAAGGTTCTTCCTGCAATTATCCAATATTTTTCTGTTGTTGAAAATACTAATTGCTGTGGTCCAACATGTAATAATCTTAGATGCTCAGTTTCGAAGATTATTTTTGCCAAGTGATGATTGTCTTGTAACAAATAAATATGCTTCTTGTCGTATGAGAAATTGGAAAGCCTTAAAAGTTCTCCAACACGAAGTAATCTTTCTTGATTGACAGATGGAATAAGACTTGAATGTCGATTGATCCTAAGGACTTCTGCAATCGTCTTTAGGTTTTCGATTGCTAATGCAATAAATCTGAGAATGTAGGCAATTGCTCTTCTTAATTTGAAAAATCTTGAGAATATTTCAAGTTCAATAAATCGTTGATTAATCATCTTTGGTAAGAATATTTTGACACTTTTCCTTTGTTCTGGAATGTGGTTGGGTACTTGAAATTTCCCATTTTGCAATTTCTCTGAGGATAATGAAGGCCATGGTGGTTCTTTCCACCAAATCTCTAAACCTTGAAGTTGATCAGGTTTTAATCCTTGTGTTACTAGATCGGCTCGATTACATTTAGACGTAACGTGTCGCCATTCTTCCGATTTGATTTCTTGTATCTGTGATAGTCTGTTGGAGACGAGAGCTTGAAGTGTGTATGATTGTATGCCTTTCCAGCATAATGTGATTTGAGAGTTGCACAAGACATACTGCTTCACAGAAATTGTCAATGGATCACCAACCTTTTTCATTACATTTGCTAGTAATATGATTCCACTCCGTTCTAATTTGAGGGTTGAGAGTGTGTTGAGTGGTGCTACTTTGCTTTTTGCACAAACTAGATGCGTGTGAATGATACCATCGTTGTTGATACTTCTGGTATAGATGCAAGTGTTATAGTCTTCTTGTGAGGCATCAGAAAATCCATCCAATTCTAATATGGTTTGATTACCTTTCATAATTCTTCTGGGGATTTGTAAGCTTGAGAGTTGATTTAGTGTATCATGAAAGTTTTTCCATTTGCCTTGTATTTCGTGTGGGATTAGCTCATCCCAATCGATTTTTGCTAACCATAATCTTTGCAGAAGAATCTTTGGTATGATTATACATGAACTTGAAAAACAGAGGGGATCGAATATTTGCGATATTTGTGATTGGATAGTTTGTTTTGTAATATTTTCGATATTGCCCTCTCCAATGTGATATGTCAGATAATCCGACGTTGCTGCCCATCGAATTCCTAATCTCTTGGTAGAATCGTTGTTGCCTGGGTTTAGGAATTTTGTGGGATTTTGGTAAACTCCTGACGGAAACAGAGCCTCGCCATTTGAGACCCATTTTCTTAGCTCGAAACATCCTTTCTTGAAGACTTTCTTAACTTCGTTGTATCTCAAGAATATTCCTTGTAGATATCTGTTCCCTTTGGCTACGGATATCTGTCTATACATTTTTGCCATATCGGCAGACAATACGTATCGATGCATCTGAATGTTGTTCAGTACTTTTCCTGTCGAAGTTGCTGAGCCGTCGAACACGACTCTGGGCTGTGTAGTAAAACTATTGATCTTCAGTACACCGTGATGGTGTGGAAAATAGTGCAAACTACGTGTGATATATGTTTGGCAAACCTTTGTCATATATACTAATATTTTATAATCTCTCATGAAATCTTTGTAAAGATTATTGAATGTTGTATTGTTCTTGAACTTGTGTTCCATAGTGTATAATCGATTGATGGCTGCTTTCTTGAATCGTCCATCCTTTTCCAAATCGATTAGAGAGTTAATAATTGCTGTTGTGACAATAGTATTGTCTAAAATAGAAGGAGATGAAACTGGCGTTTCAAAATCAGAGTCTTCCTCTTTCTGCGACGTAGATGTTTCTGAAGGATTTGTAATAGAAGGAGATGAAACTGGTGTTTCAAAATTAGAGTCTTCTTCTTTCTGCAACGTAAATGTTTCTGAAGGATTTGTAATGGAACGAGATGAAACTGGTGTTTCAAAATCAAAGACTTCTTCTTTCTGCAACATAAATGTTTCTGAAGAATTTGTAATAGAATGAGATGAAACTGGTGTTTCAAAATCAGAGTCTTCTTCTTTCTGCGATGTAAATGTTTCAGATGGATTTGTAATGGATAAAACTTCAGAAGTAGAACCAATATTTTTCTTCTCGTGCTCGGAGAGAGTAGTTGTCAATTTCTCAGAAGAATTCATTGAGGAAGTTATTGCCATAGATAGAGAAGTACTTGTTGTTGATGATGAATTTGTAGTGGAATCTTCTTCAGCAATGGAGATATTAGAAGAATCTTGAATAGTTGTAGAGTTTTCTGAAAGATTTATGGAAGAAGACTTTGAAAGGGTATTTGATGGGCTCTCTAATAGTATTTCTGATTCTTGTGTAGTGGAAACAATGCCAAAAGTGTCACTAGAAATCAAAATCGAATCTTGAATACATGTGGATTTATTATCCTGTTCTATAAGAGTTGTATCTGCAGATAAATATTCTTCCTTAGAATTAGTCGAGGAGGTCATTGCTGTAGACCTATAGTTTGTAGATTGAGTAGCATTTGTAAAAAGTGATTTGTAATTGTAAAGTGAATTATCAACATTTTTACTTGAGTTTTGCGAGCGTACTGTGGACGCATGTACAACTGGCACTGATGGTGCCCAGTTCTCGAGAATTCTGCCTGCTCTTGATGTAGCAGAGAAGAACGATGCTTCGAATGAGTCGCGTTGATCATATTGTTCATTTAAATTGTCATCGTCAACTAATTCTTCTATTCTTAATTGAATTTTTTCATGCTCTTGGAATTGTTGTTTAATGATTTTTGTTCTAACTTCTAATATAGAAATGTCGTTGTCTGTTGCGATATTTTGATGAACAATTTGATTGACATTGTTGACAAAATTGGAGAAACTTGTAAGTCGGCTTTTGAAAGCACCTCTTTTCCGAATCAGAGACTTGATTTCATCCATATTTGAAATGAATGTAGTATTACTTATCTGGTTAGTCTGACTGCAGTACTGCGTTGTTCCACCGGAATTGCTGAATTATTCGTTGGGGACACGGACTGGCGACTCTTGCTACAACCTTGAATCTTGTATCTTCGATTTGTTTTTATCCACACCAGATAATCCGCTGTTATCTGGTTAGCCTGACTGCGGTACTGCGTTGTTCCAATAGAATTGCTGAATTATTCCTCTTGGACACGGACCGGCGGCTCTTGCTCCAACCTTGAATCTTGAATCTTCGATTTGTTTTTGATCACTCCAAATAATCTGCTGTTATCTGGTTAGCCTGACTGCAGTACTGCGTTGTTCCACCGGAATTGCTGATTATTCCTCGGGGACACGGACTGGCGGCTCTTGCTACAACCTTGAATCCACACCAGATAATCCGCTGTTATCTGGTTAGCCTGACTGCGGTACTGCGTTGTTCCAATGGAATTGCTGAATTATTCCTCTTGGACACGGACCGGCGGCTATTGCTTCAAACTGTGTTGTTCCTCAGGAATTGCTGATTATTCCTCGGGGACACGGACTGGCGGCTCTTGGTAGAACCTTGAATCTTGCTTTTATCCACACCAGGTAATCTGTTGTTATCTGGTTGACCTGACTGCGGTACTGCGTTGCTCCAATGACGGACACGGACCGGCGGGTCTTGCTTCAAACTTGATTCTTCGTTTTTAGTTACACCAAATAATCCACGGTTCGAAGGACCAAAAATGTTTAGGATTGTTGATGATATTTTGATGATTTGGTGCGTAAAAACACTAATGAACTCTGATAATAATGAATCATAACACAAACGAAAATCTGATAACGAACATTGACATAGACTTGTTTTATTGAACTATATTGTTTTATATATGGCATACATGGCATGCTTGGTTACATAAAAGTACTTAACATACTCCCCACCTTGAAAGGGTGGCCTTTCAAAAATAAAAACAAATAAACTAATTAGTCCTTAAAAGGAAGTGGACATAGCTTGTTCACTGCACGTTTGGTAGTTCCGGTGGAGGTCTTGATGGAGACAACTCTGACAATGTTATCAGCGCCTGGATGGAGCTGGATCACGCGACCAAGTTGCCATTGCCCGGGGGATGAGTTTGTGTCCATCAGAAGAACGATGTCATCTTCTCTCAGGTTTCTTTGTCGCGTCTTCCATTTGGAGCGTTGCTGTAGTTCTGACAGATATTCTTTTGACCAGCGGTTCCAGAAGTGTTGCTTCATTTGTTGAATCAGAAGAAATTTACTTAGTCGAGTAGGGTTAATGTGACCGAGATCTTGTTCGGGGTTGGATGTGATAGTTCTTCCAATTAGGAAATGCGCTGGGGTTAGAGGTTGAGGGTCGCTTGGATCGTTGGAAAGAACTGTTAGGGGACGAGAATTCAGGATGGCTTCAATTTGTGCAAGAAGTGTTAGAAAATTCTCAATCCGTAGTGTCTGGCCGCTTGTGATACGTTTCAAGTGAAATTTTGCGGATTTTATACCAGCTTCCCAAGAACCACCAAATGTGGGACTGCGTGGAGGTATAAAGTGCCATTTGATGTCACTACATTCGGCAGTGTTAGCAGCTGCAGGCCCGGCTACATTGATGAATTTTCGTAATTCAGCAGCTGCTCCAACAAAATTTCGTCCATTGTCAGTATAAATGTGAGTCGGTTTTCCGCGACGTGCTATGAAGCGTTTTAGAGTCAATAAAAACGCATCAGAACTCAGGTCGGAAACTGGTTCCAGGTGTATGGCTCTCGTAGTAAGACAAATGAAAAGACAAATGTAGTATTTGAGTGTTCTTTTGCTACGGCCTGGATATTCTTTTATGGAAAAGGGTCCTGCATAATCAATACCAGTAGCGTAGAATGGATGTGTTACTCTGACGCGATGGCTTAACAATTCACCCATGAGTGGATTTGTGGTCACAGGTTTGTATCGTAAGCATGTGACACAATTTCTTACTACTTTTCTAGCCAAGTTTCTTCCTGCAATTATCCAATATTTTTCTCGTGTTGAAAATAATAATTGCTGTGGTCCAGCGTGTAATAGTCTTAGATGTTCAGTGTCGAAAATTACTTTTGCTAGATGATGTTTGGCATGTAATAAGTAAGGATGTTTCTTGTCATATGAGAAATGAGAAAGTTTTAAACGTCCTCCAACACGAAGTAATCCTTCTTGATCGATAAATGGAGTAAGACTCGAGAGTCGACTGGTTCTTGGGATTTCTCCATTCGTCTTTAGGTTTCTGATTTCTAATGCAAAGCATTCATTTTGTGCCTGTTTTAGAATAAGTTTGTTTGCTGTTTCTAATTCGTCATTGGATAAATTACCAGTGAGTGTTGTGGTTTGTTGCTTGCAATTATTGATAAATCTGAGCATGTAGGCAATTGATCTTCTTAATTTGGAAAATCTGGAGAATCTTTCAAATTCAATAACTTGTTTATCAACACTATTTACTAGGAATGTTTTGGGAGTTTTCCTTTGTTCTGGAATGTGGTTGGGTACTTGCAATTTCCCATTTGGCCATTTCTCTGAGGATAATGAAAGCCATGGTGGTCCTCTCCACCAGATCTCTGAGCCCTGAAGTTGATCAGGATTTAATCCTCGTGTTATTAGATCGGCTGGATTACATTTGGATGTGACGTAGCGCCAGTCTTCTGGATTCGTGATTTCCTGTATTTGTGATACTCTGTTGGAAACGAATGCTTGAAGTGTGTATGATGGTGCGGTTATCCAGCATAATGTTATTTGAGAGTCGCACCAGAAATATTCCTTTACTGAAATTGTCAGTGAATTGCGAACCTTTTTCATTAGATTTGCTACTAATAGGGCTCCATTCAGTTCTAATTTGGGAATTGTGAGTGTCTTGAGTGGTGCTACTTTGCTTTTTGCGCAAACTAGATGCGTATGAATGATATCATCATTGTCTATGCTTCTGGCATAGATGCAAGCGCCATACGCTTCTTGCGAGGCATCAGAGAATCCATGCAATTCTAATATATTTTGATTACCTTTTATGATTCTTCTGGGAATTCGTAGGCTTGAGAGTTGATTTAGCTTATCATGAAATATTTTCCATTTGGTTTGTATTTCTGATGGAATGAGCTCATCCCAATCGATTTTTGCCAGCCATAATCTTTGTAGGAGAATCTTCGGTATAATTATACATGGACTTAAGAGACCAAGGGGATCAAATATTTGCGATATTTGTGATAGAATCGTTCGCTTCGTAATATTTTTGACATTATCTTCTCCGATGTGATATGAGAGATGATCGGACCTTGCTGCCCATCGAATTCCTAATGTTTTGGTGGATTCGTTGCTCCCTAGGTTTAGGAATTTTGTAGGATCTTCGTGAACTTCTGATGGAAACAGAGCCTCGCAGTTTGAGACCCATTTTCGTAGTTCGAAACATCCTTTATTTAATACTTTCGTAACTTCATCATAGATAAATTTGGCACCATTGGATGAATCCGATCCTGTAAGGAGATCATCGACGTAGAAATCCCTTTGAATTATTCTGGCGATTTCAGCATTTTCTTCTTGATGCTCCATTCCTAATTGAGTTAGACATTTTGTGGCTAAATATGCACTGCTAGCGGTACCATAGGTGACTGTGTTTAATTCGTATATGGCAGGATCTTCATGTTCATTGTATCTCCAGAATATTCTTTGAAGATGCCTGTCCTCTTTCGCCACAGATATCTGCCTATACATTTTTGCAATATCGGCAGATAGTACGTATCGATGCTGACGGAATCGTAGTATGATTGATAATAAATCATCTTGAATTGTTGGACCTACCATCTGAATATTGTTCAGTGCTATTCCTGTTGAAGTTTTTGCTGACCCGTCGAAAACGACTCTGAGCTTGGTAGTGAGGCTATCAATTTTGAGTACACCGTGATGGGGTAGAAAATATGGCAATTCGCGTGTAACATGCGTTTGACAAACCTTCGTCATATGCCCTAACGTTTCATATTCTCTCATGAAATCTATGTAAAGATTCTTGAATGTTGTGTTGTTCTTGAACTTCCGTTCCATGGCGTATAATCTATTGATAGCTGCTTTCTTAGAATCACCTAGACAATCTGGTGATACTTTTAATGGTATTCTTACTGTGAATCGTCCATCATTTTGCCTTGTGTGATATTTTCTGAAATGTGCTTCACATTCCCTTTCTTCAATTGATGATCTTGAAATGGTGTTTATTTCTTCAATCTCCCAAAACTTCCTTAATTGATCTTGAATATTTGAATTTTTGATTAGATTACAAACAGTTTGATTACTAACTTGCGAAAAAGTTCCAGAGACTATCCATCCTAGTCTGGTGTTCTGTAAAATGGGTTCGCTCTTTCCTAGAGAGGCGGTTTGGGGCAGTAATATTTTCCAAAACAGACCGGCTCCGATTAATAGATCAATTTTACCAGGTTGCATGAAATATTTGTCAGCTAATTGATATTTCTTAGGAAGATTCCATTTCTTGGTATTGATAAAGACTGTTGGCATGGGTTCACTTATTTTTGGAGCGATTAAACAAGATGCTTCTGTCTTGAATGATCGATCCATTGATTCTAATATGATATTACACTTTGAATTTATTGTGGACTTTGCTTGACCAAACCCAGTGATTGTCATATTGATGAATTCAATATTTAATTTGAGCTTTTGATAAAAGCTTTCAGTTATGAAATTTGATTGAGATCCGGAATCCAAAATTGCTCTAGCCATGTGGAATTTTCCGGATGAGTCTTGTATTCGAACGCATACTGTGGAAATGAGAACTTGATTATTATTTGAGCTCGATGTCAATGAGTATTGTTCTTGTTCTTGATCATTATTCTCTCGATCGTTGTGTAGTAGAGAGTTGTGTTTTTGTTTGCATGATTTACAAGTGCCAGCTGTACATTTTGCCACGAAATGTCCTTTGTTGAGGCAGTTCAAACATAATTTTAATTCTTGAATTCGATTTTTTCTTTGACTAGCGTCCATCTGTAAAAAATCACGACAATGGTAAATTAAATGTTGCCCATTGCAGTTGTGACACTTGGTTTCTTTAGTGAGTAAGCTCACTTGTCTTGCATTTTTGATTTTGGAAGGGATGGTTCTGTGGAAGGTTGAATCCCTTTCTCGAGCTTCTATTACTTCCAGTAGATCAGCTCTTGATTTTAGAAAATTTATGAATGTATCAAGAGTGACAGTTTTACTGACCTTCATTTTTTCCCATTCCCTGAGTGTTATCTTGTCAATTTTTGTAGTTAAGAGAAATATTAATAATGTATCCCAATACTCGATTGGTTCTCCCAATGTTGTGAGAGTTCTTAAGTGTTTCAGAGTCTTGTCGACAAGCTGTCTAATAGTAACTGCTGATTCTTTGTTGATGGAATCAAGATTGAATAAAGCCTTTACATGATTGTGAATTAGTAGTTGTTTGTTGTCGAACCTTTCACAGATCAATTGCCATGCGATATTGTAGTTAATGGCCGAGAATTCTAAGGACTGAATCACTTGAGATGCTAAGCCATCTAGAGAGGCACGTAGATAATGGAATTTTTGTATATCTGTAATAGAACTGTTATTGTGGATTAGGGATTCAAATGTGTCCTTGAATTCGAGCCATTGTCCATATGAGCCATCAAAATTGGGAAGTTTAATCGTGGGTAGTTTTATCTGTTGAGAGTAAGAATTCTCAACATTTTCACTTGAGCGATGGGAGTGTGCTGTGGTGTCATGTACAACTGGCACTGATGGTGCCCATTTCTTGAGAATATCGCTTGCTGCTGTTGTAGCGGCGTAGAACGATGCCTCAAATGAGTCGCGTTGATCGTATTCTTCATTTAAATCGTCATCGCCAACCAACTCTTCTATTTTTGATTGAATGTTTTCATGATCTTGGACTAATTGTTCAATGGCCTTTGTTCTATTTTGTAATTCAGAAATGTTGCTGTCTGTTGCAATATTCTGATCAATATTTTGATTAACACCGTTGACAAAATTGGTGTAGCTTGTAAGTCTGCGTTTGAGAGCACCTCTTTTCCGAATCAGAGACTTGATTTCATCCATATTTGCAATGAATGTAATATTACTTATCTGCGGTTAGCCTGACTGCAGTACTGCGTTGTTCCAATGGAATTGGACACGGACCGGCGGCTATTGCTTCAACTGTGTTGTTCCTCAGGAATTGCTGATTATTCCTCGGGGACACGGACTGGCGGCTCTTGGTAGAACCTTGAATCTTGCTTTTATCCACACCAGGTAATCTGTTGTTATCTGGTTGACCTGACTGC